>JAUJYZ010000251.1:139709-321432 GCA_033675265.1 Actinostola sp. cb2023 | reverse complement strand
ACTGACTGGCTGACTGACCTGCTGACTGTCTGACTCGGACTGACTGACTGACCGGCTGACTGACTGACAGGTTGACTTATTCGCTGACTGACTTATTCACTGACTGACTGACTGACTGACTGACTGACTGACTGACTGACTGACTTATTCACTGACTGACTGACTTATTCGCTGACTGACTGACTTATTCGCTGACTGACAGGTTGACTTATATTGACTGATATTATTATTATTATACTGACTGACTGACTGACTGACTGACTGACTGACTGACTGACAGACTGACAGGTTGACTGACTGACTGACTGACTGACTGACTGACTGACTGACTGACTGACTGACTGACTGACTGACTGGTTGATGTTATGTAGGAGTCATGGTAACAAGAGGTACAACTAATAAAAGTTTATAGTGTAAACCTAATCTAAAGTCGGTCTGTAGCTTGGGTTGTCACACCGTATGGTAGTCTAGACCGTATTCACTGAGCTTGATTCTCCGTATCCTGAGGGTTAGAATTCACATTGATGGTCACAGTAGGCGGCAACCCACCAGGAATACCTGGGATATATCCAGAGCTGTACGGCATCGGTACGGCCGACGGGTACCCGACAGGGATGCTCGGGTACATTCCAGAGCTGTATGGTGTCATTGGGATGACGTGGTTTGGCATAGCTTGCATGCTTGTTGCCATAGGAGCAGCAATGCACGCCATCACAGGAAGGTTGCTGTTGGGCATCTTTGGTCCCATTACATTTTGCATCGGCATGCTTTGTGACGGGTATGGCTGAGGGGGCGGAGGGGGCGGAGGGGGCGGAGGAACCTTTGTAGCAACAAACATGAAATTTATTCCGTTAATAACGTCTATGAATAACCTATGATGTCATCTAGCAATCATGCAAAGTCAAAATTAATGGCGATATGGACACCATATTATTAGTCAACTGACATGCTATTCCTCTCATCAAACAACTTTCAACCCATGTCATTATTATCATCACTAATAAATCAACTAACACTAGTATAATCACTGATCAGTATCAGTTGATGGCAAAGTTTACGATATCTTATCGTGAGCCCGAAGGTTGTCCGCCATTTTGATTTTGTGCATGGTGGCGTACTGCGCAATCGCAATCACCGAAAGAGAGAGGCTGGGACCGAAAACACCCAATGTTCCAAATGACAAGGCATTTTTGTTTCGATGTAAAAATGTTCAGCGGTACCCTGCGAGCAGTCTTCTTTTAACCTCCTCCCCGAGAGAGAGAAGGAAGAAGACTGCCGAAGTCGTGTAGATCCTTTGTATTCCACTATCCAAGAATCTGGATAATGAGATTCATAATTTCAGGTTTGATTCCGGTTTTAAACTGGTTTTTAATGCGCACGGCTGAATTAACGTATTAAGCCGATGGCCAAGTCTGCGCCCACAATCATAGTATAATGGCGGCTAGAGTTCGTTATGTTATTATATTACAAACGTTTTTTTGACAAGCTTTTCCCTTCCAAATCGTTCACGACACATCAACATCAAGCAATCACTTAATATAATTTATAACTGGTAGACTGATACCATTGTTTCTTTGCCCACCATGTTTACCAACTCGCTAAACCGTTAGTCTGGAACCGGATTCAACAATATTTGAATCCGAGTGGGCGTGGAAATACATTTGTCTCTAAGCAACCGTCGCGCATGCTCAAATAAGAACATGTACACGACTTCGGCAGAGTCTTCTTCCTTCTATCTCTCGGGGATATTTAATAATAATAATTATATAACATTATGCTTATTTATTTCTATAGTGTTATAGCGTTATATATACATGTACAGGAAATGTATAAATTATTAGAAGAAATATTTTGGTTCAAAATCAACTCACTTGCTCTTCCTCACTGCTTTCTTCGGGTTCCACCGAAGATCCGCCACAGAACGAGAAGCAACAACAAACAGCACACCAACAAGCCAACACTAGTGTCAGTACAGCAAGCGACATCAGTGAACCTTCAGCAATCACTCTGAGATAGCAGTTAGTTGCGATCTTCTTGTTGAGTCCCAGTTTACAAAGACCAGAGTCCAGATTGGACCTGCTTATCTTGATGTAAGCCGTGAAGTCGTGCAGGAAATAACCTTGGAATCCAACCAGTGCAAGAGAAAAAAGGAAAAATGTGCAGATCTAGCAATGCAGAAAAGACAAATTAAAGTTGGCTGAAGTGGGGTTTTTTTTTCAATCTGAGAGACAAAATTACGATAAGAATCTACACTACTGACAAAGACTACCACAATCCTTTGCGTGCCAAAAAAAAACACATGAAGCGGTTACCTGTTTTATTTTATGTGAACGTAGGATGTGAGTTGTGCTGATCTAGATTCGCAAAGGATTGTGCTAAAACGTACAGCCGCCATCTTTTTAGGTTCGCAAAGGATTGTGGTAAAATGTACACCACCATCTTTTTAGGTTCGCAAATTTAGCAAAAAGACAAATTTAAACGACTAATTGTAGCGCCCCATTCTAGACATTCGGAGCATTATTGCTAGTTCACTTACTTTGCACATATCTCTAGGTGCCCTTTTCTTAGTTGCACTGGACCCAAGCGCTCCTGTAGCCTGGCACTGAGGATATATTGAACAGAAACATAAGTCAATATCTCTCGAAAATACAGTCGCTAACACGTAAAATCATTTTCTCTTGGCAAAACTTTGATACTAAGACCACGAGACCGTTGCGTGTTTTTGACCGGCCATGCTCAAACTCATTAATGATTCATGAGGACATAACAGGGGCAAAAAAAAACGAGGCACAGCGGAGTTTTTTAAAACCAATAAACCAACATTGCTCAAGGCTACTTTAAGGAATTTCAAAGTGGCCATGGAATAACTCTTGCTCGTGTTTGAAATAAACTTGCGGTTTACAGAAGTCCACTTTGTGGAACGTTTACAATTATACAAAGTACAGTATGTTGTTCTAATTGTGAACACTTTTCAGTAAAAGTGCGGTTTTTATACCGTAAACTGAGTTAAGATCGACAAAAATAATTTACCCGAGCAAATATTGATTTATTTTCAATCATTCAGTGCTATTTTAATTTGGACTTCCTGACATTTATTCCGCGCAAAATTTCAACTTTGACGGCAAGGTAAGCAGACGACTGTTGTTTACAAATTCGAATTTTAAGCGCGCCTTTAGATTCTCAGTGGCAAAGTTCGCATATTTTATTTCTAAAAACGCAAAGTTTTTGAGTTTATTTTTATATGAGCTAAAAGGTAAATAATAACACTTTTCTTTACAGAACAATATTTAGAAAAGTGTTGAAAATGAACGAGTAGCATCGGAATGAAAAATTGTGAGTGTTTTTGCGATGTGCATCTAATTGTAAACACGCATATGCTCACGCATAACTTGGCACTTCATAACATATGTAGTTTTTAATATAGAGAGTAAAATTGCCGCTAATGTACCTGCACTGGTACAATAGCAAATATTGAGAAGGAAATATGTATAAGAAGTCCGCGTTTGTGATACAAATTTGCGCCATTGCGTTGTTAGCAATTACACGAACGTGATGAACGGCATGCATCAATGAACATGCAAACACGTCAGTAATTTAGCGTTGCCCTCTGACTTAACTTCGTTTTAACATTTTTCTAGCATTCGTATCGAAATAACATGAGCATAAATATTGTTTTAAGACAACTTGGATCTTGTACATCGAATTGCAAGGCTAGAAATCGAGAATAATACACAGTATTAAGCCATTAAAAAGCAAGCCAAAAGTGTTCACAATTACAAACAACTGTTCACCATTAGAACCACCAACGGACATGATATAATAAAATATATTTAGAAAAGTTCAATAGTAAATACAACGAAACTTAATCACATGTTAGCTGAAGTGTAGAGCTAATTTATAGCAAAGGTTCAGGATAATCGTACCATATGTTGACGAGAAATAACATCAAGTGCAAAAAGTGTTCACAATTAGAACAACATACTGTATATAGTTTTTTATAGTATGTAATATTTTATTTATTTTAAATTATTATTTGAGGGCCATGAGTTCATCAGTGTAAACTGTTAAATGTACCCTCGTGAAATAAAGTTTATTATTATTATTATTACAAAACGTTGAGTTTTCGGTTGGAAGTTAGGGACCGGTCATTATTAATGTAGCTAGGGGGTGGGGGTGGGGGGGCGAAATCATAGGGGGGGGGGGGGGCAGGTGATTTTTCAAATAGGACAGGGGGTGGGTCATGATTAAAATAACTATCAGAAGGGGGGGGGGATTATTGAGTTTTCCTTGAGGAGCCTTAATGTGAACAAAGCCACTGAGGAACAAACAAGTTTATTAGAATGATTAATTGATTCTAAAAGAGAATAACACAGGCCACTGGAATAATAAAACCAGAGTAAAAGTAATTAAACAGATCCATGGCCTAATTATAGAATTATTGGAAACACTATGGAAAGATCTATATAGATTGATATTTTAACATTTTGCTTCATCATATACTGCATACTTTCAAATCTTATATCAGTCTTTCCATAGTGTTTCCAATCAGCTTATATGAATCAACTGCAAAGCACCCTTGTTTTACTAGTTAGCTGATATAATGAGCCACCTACTCCCCAAACCATTCTCGTCCCCAGACTCTTCTAAGCTTTCTAAATTGATTTTTCGTTAGAAAGCTGAGAAGGGTCTGGGGACGAGAATGCTCCCCAAACAACATCCAGAAGTGGACGCACGACACTGGTCAAGACGATATGAAGAGGTTGTCCACTTTTAGGTACGGGGAGGGGGGGGTCATCACTAAAATGTGGATTATGAGGGGGGGCTGCTCGCCATTTTCGTGAGTTAAGGGGGGGGCCTTGGCAAACTTTATCATCCGGAAAACAAATCCCCCCCCCCCCTACATTAATAATGACCGTTCCCTTAACCAGTAATCTAACCACCACAGGTAGCCCAACAATTTCTAATGACGTCATTGCTAAAAATAAATAAAAATAATGCGCGCATCTCTTTTGGTGGGCTTCCTGTGGTGAGCGGAAGGCATCTTGTACATGTATTGGAATTTTTGCTTCTCGATTTTGACCTGTTTTTTGACCTGGTCTAAGCGGTATGGCATGTAACTTAATAACTAGTAAAAACCCCCCAACAAAGAAAAAAGCCAAATTAACTCATTATCGGCGGTGGAAATCAGAGCTTTGCTTTCATCGCGGCAGACGCAAAAGCTGTGATACCGAGATCAACGAAATTACATTCATAATCCTGAAGATACTGCAGTGTAAATACTAGACTTTAGTCAAACTGCATCACTTCGAAGCGACCCACTCTTTTGAAGTCTTGTCGTTCACCAGAGTGAAGCTGGTTTCAGGTTTTTGGTGTCAGGTTTTTGACTCAGATTATTGGATCTGGTGTCAGGTTTTTTTCCGGGGTCTCGACGGCAATCAGCCTTTAATTCGTTCTATCTCTTGATAAACGTTTCGAAATGCAATCACACGTAACAACAACTTAGAGACTGGGCTTTAACCGCTCCTGAATACATTCTTAGTGTTAGACATTCACTTAAAAGGAAATAAATAGCGGTGTCAGATTTTTTGGTGTTTGATCTCTGTGTTCATACCACAAATATTTCTCTCGTATCATGTTGTAGTATCACGTTGCTCTAAATAAAACATTGTCACGATCCCCAACCCTATAAGACCTATCCAAAGAACATTACACACTTACACTATGTATTCTCTCATTTATTTATCAACTTCAAAGTCAAAACCTTTCAAAACGGACAAGTATCGCGTGGTGTCAGATTTTAGAATCAGATTTTTACAGTCCGAGTCACGTTCAACAAGGTTCACGTTACCGCGTGCGATTCAAGTTGAGAATCTGCTCAAATTGAAGAACCTTTGTCGGTTTTTATGTAGTACAGTCGATATACTTCAAGTTGCATGGACTTTGCAGTGAAAATCTTTCTAAACGGACAAGTATCGCTTGGTGTCAGATTTTAGAATCAGATTTTTGCAGTCCGAGTCACGTTCAACAAGGTTCACGCACGCGGTAACGTGAACCTTGTTGAACGTGACTCGGACTGCAAAAATCTGATTCTAAAATCTGACACCACGCGATACTTGTCCGTTTTGAAAGGTTTTGACTTTGAAGTTGATAAATAAATGAGAGAATACATAGTGTAAGTGTGTAATGTTCTTTGGATAGGTCTTATAGGGTTGGGGATCGTGACAATGTTTTATTTAGAGCAACGTGATACTACAACATGATACGAGAGAAATATTTGTGGTATGAACACAGAGATCAAACACCAAAAAATCTGACACCGCTATTTATTTACTTTTACGTGAAAGTCTAACACTAAGAATGTATTCAGGAGCGGCTAAAGCCCAGTCTCTAAGGTGTTGTTATGTGTGATTGCATTTCGAAACGTTTATCAAGAGATAGAACGAATTAAAGGCTGATTGCCGTCGTGCCCCCCGGAAAAAAACTGACACCAGATCCAATAATCTGAGTCAAAAACCTGACACCAAAAATCTGAAACCAGCTTCACTTTGGTCTTCAATTCTTTTACGAATGTCAGAACTATTTTCTGTTGTCTCAACATACCGCAAATGGCGTCAGTTTGGGACTCTAAAATTGTATTCTATCATATCAAATTCGGCATTAGGAACCTTTCGGATCTACATAACGTAAGCGGCAGATCATTTCTTCGCATTACTTTAAGAAGTACGTACAACATGTTTAGACATTATAAACCTACCCATAAAGCAACCAACACAGGATATCCGAAGTACCAGTAGTTCATCCAAGCATGCAAAGAAAATATATCGATGTTTTTCGATTGGTAGATTTCACCGATTCGAAGCCCAAAGTAGAGAGCGGAACCAAACAGGAAAAGAGCTCCAAAAAAAAAGGTGGATTGAGCCGCGCATCTTGCACTCTTTACGTTCAAACCCATGACGACTGCTTTGTACTCAGACACACAAAGACTGGAGAAAAACATCGGCGTCACCGGGTCAAGGTTTTGATATCACATTTACTTCCTTCTATGACTTAGGGGGGAGGGAGAAGGTATGCTTTCACACGGACACAACCTTTATTTCAGACATTCGCAGACGTAACAAAGGGTTTTATTACTCGGGCCCAGGCCGCATTACTCGGGCCCAGGCCGCAGGCCGACGGAGTTAGAAAATGCGTTTTTCGGTAGTAGTAGTCGTAGTTTTTTTAGTCGGTTAAAGAATGACGAAAGTATGCGACGTATTTAATCGTATCCGGAGTTTCAAGATTACTCCGCAGATTTGAAAAGATAAAGGAGACACAGGACTCAAGTAGATTATGAATCTTAGTTTTGAAAGCAGCTGTAGATCTTCAAGCTATTAAAAGGTCAGGATTCTAGTTCATCGTTCAATGACTAGAAGTGGTAAAAGGACTAGAAGCTCGCTTAAAATATATTTTTTTTAAAACAAACGCGAGGCCGTTATCGGAACCATCTGACCTATGCAACCTCAAGACGTATCATGTTCGTACTCACCGGACTAATAGTCTCCCTCGTCACTCAACTGTCACTGATTGTCATGACGTCAGAGAAATTATATTGTATTGAAGAAGATGTCCTTGTTTTATTCGACGTTCGAACCGTAACTCGAACCCGAACTCGATTCCAAACTCGACGTTTCGGGATCTGAAGCTAGAGAGGGGGCCTTTACACAAACTCATCAAAATCAAATCAATTGAACTCAAAGTCAAAAGGTAATCAAATGAACTCAAAGGCAAATCAAATGAACTCGACACATACATGTATATACATAGTCTCCCTCGTCACGCAACTGTCAGTCATTGTCAGGTCTCTCCTCGCGCAGCTGACATTGTCCTTGTTCTTCAACCAACTGGCATTCATTTTCAAGTACTTCCTCGAACAACTGACATTTTCCTTTTCACAATGCCCGAGTGAACGCTCATTGAGCGTCTTGTTATTATTATTATTATTATTTCACTCGTGTAATCCATACAGTTTGTCTATGTTGAAAAATCCAAAATGTATTTCCACAATCAAATTTTCTATTCAATGTGAGAGTAGATAGTACTCTTCCTTTATTTCACAGACATGCGCAGACGGCGTAACACAGGGTTTCGCTGTACCGATTAAATGACAGATTCTCATTTCAATTATGTTTAAATCCAAAATATATTTTCAAAACGAAATAATACCATAAAAACGAATAAAGATAAAAATACAAAATTATAACTGAAAGAAAGATTTGAGAAAAAAGATCATTCGGATCGATGTAATTAACGTCTCTCTCACTCCACCCCCATCGAAGAATGAAGAACAAATCTGATAATTGAAATTCGGTCAGACTGACACTGTCACGTGAGATGAGTGTACACAGGAAGCCCAATAGAGAAAACCTTGGGCACGCATGATTAATATCTAATAAAGATAATGACTACTAAATCACTGCTAACTCTGCACCCCCCCCCCCCCCCGGTTACTAAGAAAGAAAATTGAAATAAAAATATAAAAAATGTGACGATTCTCCCAAGACATTCTGAGAAGCTGAGACATCGAATCGATTTACGTAAAGGGTGAAGATTTCGGCCCCGCCCGCGCTATCCCGGTGCTACATAAAACTAGGTCATAACCAAAAGGACAGTGAGGGAGGGGTATCCGACCCCTAAGCCATAACTTCAGATAAACCCTATTAGACCATTGCTCCATCTAGTGCGATTTTTGTAGTTTATTCCGCGAAGCTTCATTATTATTATAGAGAAGAGAAGTGGTTGAACGCTTAAAAAATGTAGATCTTTCTCAGTTGTTTCCTTCTTTCTTACTCGTTGTTTGTGCTGTGTTTTATTCTCTGGCTTTGGTTGTAATTGAAAAGTTAATTAAGGAAAACTTGTTCATCATCCTGACACGAGCAAGAAAACCTTGTCAATAGAAAATTGTCAAAGAAAACTTGCTGACCGTCTACGCAATCAACGAAACTCGTCAAAGATACTTGCTCGTGTAGCCGGCGGCTTTGAGGTCCATTGCGGCGATCGCGGCTCCCGGAAAAGGGGGGGGGGGGGGGGGGGGGGGGGGAATCCGATATATTGCTCGTCGTACCTTTTAGGGGTCCAGATCCGCGATTTGGTACCTCTTAGCCGTCACAAATCTAAAAGGACCACAAGAGACTATTAAAGCCGGTACCTTTTAGGGTGTTTGTCAGTAAATAACTACCCGAGTAATGACAGCCGGAATGACAGTTGTAGCTTTTGTCACTTTAAAGTTGGTACCTTTTACTACTCAGGTATTAAAATACCAAGTATTCTTTACCTGCCTTTGGGCTAATCAATCAATCAATCAATCAATCAATCAATCAATGAGATCAGGGGGAAATTACTAGTAATTTTCCCCTGATGAGATTTTTTTTTTCTTGGAAAGTTGAACGGACAAGAAATTAAACAAATTTTAAAATCACTGGTTTTATTTTCTTTCAATATGATTTGACCTTGCGTTTGATGACGTTATTGACTTTGTGGTTTCCGTTGTACGACTTGAACGTGCAATAAATTCAACCCGGAAGTCGGTGTATCTTGCCTTGATGATGTCATTGATTCGTGCTGTCAATAAAGTATGTACTTGGTCGATGTGATGTCATTCACTTTGTGGGGTCTGGGAACGAAAGTTACCGAACGAACGCACTATTTTAACAGAAATATTCTGTTTATAGAGTGAATTATCCTTCTGCTCTGATAACATGGCTTTCAACTTCAAGTACACCAGGTATTCTGCCATCGTCCAATTTGCTCTTGGTGTTCTGTGCGTCATTTTTGGCATCGCTGATCGAGCTACGATATACAAACGTGCCTTCCATACTGAATCTGTTGTCGCTATATGGATGGGTGTTTGGGTAAGTTGTGTTATTATAGCGCCTTCCATACTGAATCTGTTCATTGTTGTCGCTATATGGATGGGTGTTTGGGTAAGTTAATTGTGTTATTTACGACATATAGCAGCTTTAATATAGCGGATATCTTGTTTATGGACTAGAGAGAAAGAAACCTTAATAAACAGTTTCAAACACGCAGGAACGAACGTAAGCTCGATCTGTCAAAATCAAATAAGCTTACATATTTTTACATGTAAGACTTTTAATATAGTACTACAAATCGTCAATTGTGCTGTTGTATGAAACTATGATCTTGCAAAGGGCTTGGAGATTCGATAAAAATGTTGGTATAAATCTTCTCGATTCCGAATAACATCGACAGACTATAATTCATTTCATAAATATGTTTTCTTCGAAGTAATAAATGCGAGCATACATAAATTATATATGTACCGTATGTTTACATTAAAGGCCTTTACGCATTAAATGCCTAACGTTTCAGATTTTATTTCTATTTTATATTACTTTAAAGATAGCTTCACCACAGAAAATAGATGGAAAATTTATTCATAAGTCGTAATTAATCGAAAACGTGATGAGATATAAACTGATTGTTTGTATAAGACCCCTTGCACTGTCACTACGACGTCAAATTTTCGTTAGCAACCATATGCTAATTTTTGCTAACCCTTTGTTTACTCTTTGTTTTGAACAAAATGATAAAAATGTCTATAAAAAAAATAAGAGGAAAAGGCCTTTGCCTGATAATTTCAAGACAACACCCAAGGATTTTATCCATACAAAATTCGATCAGAACACTTCTCATTTCTTCCTCACATTCAAAGAAAGTTTGGTTAGATTATAGAATACCCTGTCATTTTGTTTGAATAACCAGATGCTCTATAATATAAGCGTTCACTCAGCAGGCGTCAGTGTGAGCCTTCAGTTTCCTCAGCAGCACAGAGCGCATGTGCCTTCCCCAATTGGCCCGTTACACCCAGTTGGCAATTTATTGTGACCATATTTCAAAGAGTGACACTGATGCACTCCGTGAAATGATCATACATGTATGCAGTCAACCCAAAGAGATTGACACTTACAATAAGGAATTTTAATTTCAAAAGCAAACATCACCTCAGTGTGAGAACAGAATTTTAACAATGCCCGTTTTCACATGCAGGCAGAGGTGAATTATGTTAATTGCTGCGAGCGAAGCGAGCAGCGAAACTAATCTGGACATGGGCTTCCTGTGTTGTGTGTGGACGCGTTTCACTGGGCTCTTTATTATCCAGCTTGATTCGAGACTTTGAGGAATTCTGAGTATGACGTCACTGGTCATGACATCACGATGATTTTTGGTGCGGTACTTAATTATGATCAGCGGTGGTAATAACATGGCCGCTGCAGGATACAATACGTTCTCCTTGTAGCTATATATTGGTTGCATTGTACTTACACTCCGAAAAGAAAGCGAAAGCTTGACATGCATGTTCATAGCGACTATATACAGTCAGGAATATTTGGCGAGATTGTCTACCAGCCGTGTACGGGGGATGATGAAAGTTCGCCGTGATAATGGTGCTAGAACTGATAAACAAACGAATAGCTGGTCGTTTACACATCTATAATCTAGATGTTCTTAAGTTTTATTCATCTACTGGTATATGTTCAAGGTAATTTAATGGAGCAGAAGCCGTCAAAGTTCGTTCTACGATGACGGTAAATACATGTACTTTATTTTACCTCACATCGACCGTTTCAAGTTCGACTAAAATACTACTGCATAAATCTTCTCCCTCATATTCTACAGTGTAATACGTACTAATATTCAAGACTGGCTTGTGATTAAACGTGATGAAAAGGAAGATGTGTGTATTATCAAGCGAAATAAATTCATGTTTTATCACTCGACAGAAGCCACAATATTGTGTCGCCAATTTGAAGCACAGGAAGCCCAAACATAGAAGTGAACTTTAAAATATATCATATCATTTGTTGAAATGTAGAATGAAAGTTCACAGTTACATTTTGCAACTAATTCTACTCGCAGCACTTCACTTTCTATTAGAAACGGCTAGTAAATATTATATATTGTTAATTGTGCCACTTGCATGATCATTGTGAATTTATTGTTTACCCTGTACACAAGTGATTTACCAGATGCTGTAATTTCTGCTGCTACTTATATGTATGCTGATGACACCACGCTGTTTTGTATAGGGGACTCTGTTGACGATGTCACGAGACAACTCAACAAAGCACTGGAGGAGTTATTGCACTGGTGCGAACAGAACTCTCTTACCCCGCACCCCAAAAAGTGCGAAGCCATGATTCTCCATAGAGGCAGCTTCATTGGCCCATGTAATGCTTTAACACTTGGACAATACACTATTAAATGGGTTTCGCATTCAAGATTATTGGGGATTACTATAGATGACAGACTGACATGGTCCAATCACATTAATGAAGTTAAAAAGAGTTTTGCTAATAAGTTGAACTTGCTAAAACGAAGTAGATTTTTACCTACCAGTATGTCGCTAGATTTGTATCATAAAGTTATTTTACCTGCAGTCACATATGCGATGCCAGTGTGGGGTAGTTTTACTAATAAGAACGGTTTTGATGCATTAGAATCTATGCACTGCAGAGCAGCGAGAGTCATTTTTAATTTACCTTGGGATATGCCTAAGATAGATGTCTTAAATAGGGTTAAGTGGTCTTCTCTTTATAATATGTACAAGGCCAGGTTAGCCACTTTGATGTACAATATATATAATAGATTAACACCTAAGATAGATGTCTTAAATAGGGTTAAGTGGTCTTCTCTTTATAATATGTACAAGGCTAGGTTAGCCACTTTGATGTACAAGATATATAATAGATTAACACCTAAGATAGATGTCTTAAATAGGGTTAAGTGGTCTTCTCTTTATAATATGTACAAGGCCAGGTTAGCCACTTTGATGTACAAGATATATAATAGATTAACACCTAAGATAGATGTCTTAAATAGGGTTAAGTGGTCTTCTCTTTATAATATGTACAAGGCCAGGTTAGCCACTTTGATGTACAAGATATATAATAGATTAACACCTAAGATAGATGTCTTAAATAGGGTTAAGTGGTCTTCTCTTTATAATATGTACAAGGCCAGGTTAGCCACTTTGATGTACAAGATATATAATAGATTAACACCTAAGATAGATGTCTTAAATAGGGTTAAGTGGTCTTCTCTTTATAATATGTACAAGGCCAGGTTAGCCACTTTGACGTACAAGATATATAATAGATTAACACCTAAGATAGATGTCTTAAATAGGGTTAAGTGGTCTTCTCTTTATAATATGTACAAGGCCAGGTTAGCCACTTTGATGTACAAGATATATAATAGATTAACACCTAAGATAGATGTCTTAAATAGGGTTAAGTGGTCTTCTCTTTATAATATGTACAAGGCTAGGTTAGCCACTTTGATGTACAAGATATATAATAGATTAACACCTAAGATAGATGTCTTAAATAGGGTTAAGTGGTCTTCTCTTTATAATATGTACAAGGCTAGGTTAGCCACTTTGATGTACAAGATATATAATAGATTAACACCTAAGATAGATGTCTTAAATAGGGTTAAGTGGTCTTCTCTTTATAATATGTACAAGGCCAGGTTAGCCACTTTGACGTACAAGATATATAATAGATTAACACCTAAGATAGATGTCTTAAATAGGGTTAAGTGGTCTTCTCTTTATAATATGTACAAGGCCAGGTTAGCCACTTTGATGTACAATATATATAATAGATTAACACCTAAGATAGATGTCTTAAATAGGGTTAAGTGGTCTTCTCTTTATAATATGTACAAGGCCAGGTTAGCCACTTTGATGTACAAGATATATAATAGATTAACACCTAAGATAGATGTCTTAAATAGGGTTAAGTAGTCTTCTCTTTATAATATGTACAAGGCCAGGTTAGCCACTTTGATGTACAAGATATATAATAGATTAACACCTAAGATAGATGTCTTAAATAGGGTTAAGTGGTCTTCTCTTTATAATATGTACAAGGCCAGGTTAGCCACTTTGATGTACAAGATATATAATAGATTAACACCTAAGATAGATGTCTTAAATAGGGTTAAGTGGTCTTCTCTTTATAATATGTACAAGGCCAGGTTAGCCACTTTGATGTACAAGATATATAATAGATTAACACCTAAGATAGATGTCTTAAATAGGGTTAAGTGGTCTTCTCTTTATAATATGTACAAGGCCAGGTTAGCCACTTTGATGTACAAGATATATAATAGATTAACACCTAAGATAGATGTCTTAAATAGGGTTAAGTGGTCTTCTCTTTATAATATGTACAAGGCCAGGTTAGCCACTTTGATGTACAAGATATATAATAGATTAACACCTAAGATAGATGTCTTAAATAGGGTTAAGTGGTCTTCTCTTTATAATATGTACAAGGCCAGGTTAGCCACTTTGATGTACAAGATATATAATAGATTAACACCTAAGATAGATGTCTTAAATAGGGTTAAGTGGTCTTCTCTTTATAATATGTACAAGGCCAGGTTAGCCACTTTGACGTACAAGATATATAATAGATTAACACCTAAGATAGATGTCTTAAATAGGGTTAAGTGGTCTTCTCTTTATAATATGTACAAGGCCAGGTTAGCCACTTTGATGTACAAGATATATAATAGATTAACACCTAAGATAGATGTCTTAAATAGGGTTAAGTGGTCTTCTCTTTATAATATGTACAAGGCCAGGTTAGCCACTTTGATGTACAAGATATATAATAGATTAACACCTAAGATAGATGTCTTAAATAGGGTTAAGTGGTCTTCTCTTTATAATATGTACAAGGCCAGGTTAGCCACTTTGACGTACAAGATATATATAATAGATTAACACCTAAGATAGATGTCTTAAATAGGGTTAAGTGGTCTTCTCTTTATAATATGTACAAGGCCAGGTTAGCCACTTTGATGTACAAGATATATAATAGATTAACACCTAAGATAGATGTCTTAAATAGGGTTAAGTGGTCTTCTCTTTATAATATGTACAAGGCCAGGTTAGCCACTTTGATGTACAAGATATATAATAGATTAACACCTAAGATAGATGTCTTAAATAGGGTTAAGTGGTCTTCTCTTTATAATATGTACAAGGCCAGGTTAGCCACTTTGACGTACAAGATATATAATAGATTAACACCTAAGATAGATGTCTTAAATAGGGTTAAGTGGTCTTCTCTTTATAATATGTACAAGGCCAGGTTAGCCACTTTGATGTACAAGATATATAATAGATTAACACCTAAGATAGATGTCTTAAATAGGGTTAAGTGGTCTTCTCTTTATAATATGTACAAGGCCAGGTTAGCCACTTTGATGTACAAGATATATATAATAGATTAACACCTAAGATAGATGTCTTAAATAGGGTTAAGTGGTCTTCTCTTTATAATATGTACAAGGCCAGGTTAGCCACTTTGACGTACAAGATATATAATAGATTAACACCTAAGATAGATGTCTTAAATAGGGTTAAGTGGTCTTCTCTTTATAATATGTACAAGGCCAGGTTAGCCACTTTGATGTACAAGATATATAATAGATTAACACCTAAGATAGATGTCTTAAATAGGGTTAAGTGGTCTTCTCTTTATAATATGTACAAGGCCAGGTTAGCCACTTTGACGTACAAGATATATAATAGATTAACACCTAAGATAGATGTCTTAAATAGGGTTAAGTGGTCTTCTCTTTATAATATGTACAAGGCCAGGTTAGCCACTTTGACGTACAAGATATATAATAGATTAACACCTAAGATAGATGTCTTAAATAGGGTTAAGTGGTCTTCTCTTTATAATATGTACAAGGCCAGGTTAGCCACTTTGATGTACAATATATATAATAGATTAACACCTAAGATAGATGTCTTAAATAGGGTTAAGTGGTCTTCTCTTTATAATATGTACAAGGCCAGGTTAGCCACTTTGATGTACAAGATATATAATAGATTAACACCTAAGATAGATGTCTTAAATAGGGTTAAGTGGTCTTCTCTTTATAATATGTACAAGGCCAGGTTAGCCACTTTGATGTACAATATATATAATAGATTAACACCTAAGATAGATGTCTTAAATAGGGTTAAGTGGTCTTCTCTTTATAATATGTACAAGGCCAGGTTAGCCACTTTGATGTACAAGATATATAATAGATTAACACCTAAGATAGATGTCTTAAATAGGGTTAAGTGGTCTTCTCTTTATAATATGTACAAGGCCAGGTTAGCCACTTTGATGTACAAGATATATAATAGATTAACACCTAAGATAGATGTCTTAAATAGGGTTAAGTGGTCTTCTCTTTATAATATGTACAAGGCCAGGTTAGCCACTTTGATGTACAAGATATATAATAGATTAACACCTAAGATAGATGTCTTAAATAGGGTTAAGTGGTCTTCTCTTTATAATATGTACAAGGCCAGGTTAGCCACTTTGACGTACAAGATATATAATAGATTAACACCTAAGATAGATGTCTTAAATAGGGTTAAGTGGTCTTCTCTTTATAATATGTACAAGGCCAGGTTAGCCACTTTGATGTACAAGATATATAATAGATTAACACCTAAGATAGATGTCTTAAATAGGGTTAAGTGGTCTTCTCTTTATAATATGTACAAGGCCAGGTTAGCCACTTTGACGTACAAGATATATAATAGATTAACACCTAAGATAGATGTCTTAAATAGGGTTAAGTGGTCTTCTCTTTATAATATGTACAAGGCCAGGTTAGCCACTTTGATGTACAAGATATATAATAGATTAACACCTAAGATAGATGTCTTAAATAGGGTTAAGTGGTCTTCTCTTTATAATATGTACAAGGCCAGGTTAGCCACTTTGATGTACAAGATATATAATAGATTAACACCTAAGATAGATGTCTTAAATAGGGTTAAGTGGTCTTCTCTTTATAATATGTACAAGGCCAGGTTAGCCACTTTGATGTACAAGATATATAATAGATTAACACCTAAGATAGATGTCTTAAATAGGGTTAAGTGGTCTTCTCTTTATAATATGTACAAGGCCAGGTTAGCCACTTTGATGTACAAGATATATAATAGATTAACACCTAAGATAGATGTCTTAAATAGGGTTAAGTGGTCTTCTCTTTATAATATGTACAAGGCCAGGTTAGCCACTTTGACGTACAAGATATATAATAGATTAACACCTAAGATAGATGTCTTAAATAGGGTTAAGTGGTCTTCTCTTTATAATATGTACAAGGCCAGGTTAGCCACTTTGACGTACAAGATATATAATAGATTAACACCTAAGATAGATGTCTTAAATAGGGTTAAGTGGTCTTCTCTTTATAATATGTACAAGGCCAGGTTAGCCACTTTGACGTACAAGATATATAATAGATTAACACCTAAGATAGATGTCTTAAATAGGGTTAAGTGGTCTTCTCTTTATAATATGTACAAGGCCAGGTTAGCCACTTTGACGTACAAGATATATAATAGATTAACACCTAAGATAGATGTCTTAAATAGGGTTAAGTGGTCTTCTCTTTATAATATGTACAAGGCCAGGTTAGCCACTTTGACGTACAAGATATATAATAGATTAACACCTAAGATAGATGTCTTAAATAGGGTTAAGTGGTCTTCTCTTTATAATATGTACAAGGCCAGGTTAGCCACTTTGATGTACAATATATATAATAGATTAACACCTAAGATAGATGTCTTAAATAGGGTTAAGTGGTCTTCTCTTTATAATATGTACAAGGCCAGGTTAGCCACTTTGATGTACAAGATATATAATAGATTAACACCTAAGATAGATGTCTTAAATAGGGTTAAGTGGTCTTCTCTTTATAATATGTACAAGGCCAGGTTAGCCACTTTGATGTACAAGATATATAATAGATTAACACCTAAGATAGATGTCTTAAATAGGGTTAAGTGGTCTTCTCTTTATAATATGTACAAGGCCAGGTTAGCCACTTTGATGTACAAGATATATAATAGATTAACACCTAAGATAGATGTCTTAAATAGGGTTAAGTGGTCTTCTCTTTATAATATGTACAAGGCCAGGTTAGCCACTTTGATGTACAAGATATATAATAGATTAACACCTAAGATAGATGTCTTAAATAGGGTTAAGTGGTCTTCTCTTTATAATATGTACAAGGCCAGGTTAGCCACTTTGACGTACAAGATATATAATAGATTAACACCTAAGATAGATGTCTTAAATAGGGTTAAGTGGTCTTCTCTTTATAATATGTACAAGGCTAGGTTAGCCACTTTGATGTACAAGATATATAATAGATTAACACCTAATGAAATGTCAAGAATCATTCAGGATAATAATATAATAATAGAAGGTATCAACTGCGTAACGAGTTAAAGCTGTACCACGTTTCAACACGTATTATATGAAAAACTCTATTGCCCACAGGGGCGCTATAACCTGGAACACTCTATTACCAGAATTAAATGACACTATAAACACTGCCAAGAAGTACCATTTAATGGCAATGAAATCTCAAGCTCTGTATAGATTAGATTTTAATTCAACATCGCCTCAGACTATGCATTGTAATGACATTAATTATAAATTTTATTAAGGCTTGTACATGTACATGTAAATATATATATATTTAAAATTAGTCAGTGTAACATCGATATAACATTTTTTATATCTTTATATTAGTTATTTTAGAGTAGAAATTTAAATTATATTAGTATTTTAATTAGAATGTATAGTAATTATTTATTTAGCATTAGAATTTTATATACATAGTTTTTATTTTTATTTCCATTGTTTTACACACGACCCCACAAGCTTTTCAGCTTTAATCCTAATCGTGTATAAATAAAGTTATTGTATTGTACCTCAAAACTAATGGTCCCAAATTGCAATAAATAATTATTGATGTCTAAATGAGAAATTAAATGCATCACGGTCATATTAATATAGCCATGCATGCATCAACTATTTAATTTCATTTACACTTCAATGATTTGAGTATCATCGAGTCATATAAAATCAATCTAATTTATACGGACTACGCATACGCGTACATGCACTCTACCATTCATTCATTCTTTCATTCTATTTAGATTGTTATCACGGGCATACTTGGTTTTGTTGCAAGCAGGCGCAACCCTAACAGTGACAGGCCATCTGGACCATTGGTAAGAATACTTGAATTCCTTATTGGCAATGATACAAGACACTTCAGATACACATATTGTTGTAGTTAATAGTTAAAATACATGTAGACGCTGTCAACCTGTTCATTTGACCATCTGCAAATAATTACTGTTTTGATGCAGCCGCAACTACTCTAGAACCTGCAATGTAACCAGTGCATCAAGCTTTAATTGCTGTTTTGATGCTAGTTGACTTCCATGTTCTCTCTTTTTCATACATAGATGGGCTCCCTGTGGTATTGCCATTACAATACTACAGGGACCCCACCCCCCCCCCCCCCCCCCCCCCCCCCCAAAAAAAAAAAGAAGAAGATCCTGCTACTCAAAATCCTAGCGACAACCCTATGTATATATTGCAATGTTTGTCTAACATTATGATAAATTGGTTGATGAAATAAAGCAAGAACTATTATAGTTGTGATCACAATAATTTGTTAATTTCCTTTGCATTTCTTTTCTAGATTGGAACATATCTGGGTTTTACCGTTGTCTCCATTGTGTTTGCTGGTGTGTTAATCATAATGTACAGCATTGGTGTATCTGCATTCATTCTCCGAGGTCAACCTTGTTCCCAGAATACAAATGGTGGGCATCATGATTATTATTATTATAGTACCACATGGCCTGCACCTATATCAATGGAACATCAATGCAATATCAGTGTTGGTCTGGGCTCCATGATTATCATATTTGCAATAATTGAGTTTGGAGTTGGAATCTGGGCTTCTATTTGTTGCTGTTCTGTTGGATGCTGTGAGACCCAAAGACAACAGCCTCAAATGGTATGTAATTAGCTCAGTTGTGTGTCCCTAATAACTGTAGAAATAAATAAGAACCATCAGTGATGTACATGTACTGTATTCATGAAATCGTAGGTGTAATAAGTTAAACCATTACATAGTGTAACAATAAGTATAAAATGAATACTGTTAAGTATCCCAGAATAGCTTGTGTGCCACATACTCCAAATCAAACTTAAATCTGTTAAATCTCAGGATGATGGTTCAGTTCAATTTAGAAATACTTATTTTGGGGTGTTTAAAACAAATACTTATAGTGAACCCTGCAGCTACTGCAATATTGGGTGCCCTGGTAAACTGCAATCATTTACAAAACCTGTTGGGAATTTTTCTTTTTTTTTTTTCTTTTTCTTTTAAACGACAATACATTTTTAATTCTTCCCCCCTCCCCCTTGTCAATGTGGGTCGGAGAGGTGTGTCTGGGTGCACGAAAGACATGAGCAACATTGTCAAGGGGGAGAGGGGGTGTTACGGGGGGTTGGAGATGTTAGGGGGGTTCCCACGATCTTGAACATGTCGATTATCCAGGATTGTGGTAAGCATATATCTTCTTCAAATCTTCTACCATTTATCTTCATCTAGAGCTCATGTACATATATACCAAATTTGATTTAAAATATCCCATAGTTACTATTTAAACATGATCTATAGGAATATATTTTGTTCTGTTAGGGACAAGTAATCTACATCCAGACCCAACATGGTCCTGTTGCATATGTCATGACCCAGGGTGCTAATGGGGTTCCTATCGCTGTCCCAGCTATGACTACAAGTCCTCTGGTAATGAACCCAGGCCAGGCTCCTATGCAAGTTCAAAGCCAGCAAATGATGATGAATCCTTCACCTGCACCACAGGTGTGCTATATTTCAAATAACGTTGTCACGTTAAAAGCAACAAGCGTCAAGCCAAGACCGAAGTGAATGCTGGTTTTGTGTTGGCAATTATTTAAATCACAATTGTTTCTATAAGAAAATAGGTCTGATTTAAATAATTTGCCAACACAAGACCAGCATGCACTTCGGTCTTGGCTTGACGCTTGTTGCTTTGAACGCGACAACGTTATTTGAAATAGGTGTATATATAACTACCATTACTATTCAAGTGCGACCTTCCAATGATGTTGTCTCAATAGATCTTTTTACCAATACGGCAGCCATATTGAATTATGTGATGACCAGGGTGCAAGCTAGTAACTATTTGGCCATGAAAAACTATGAAAACTTAATTTAAAGCAATTAATTTGTACAAAATTATACAACAGTTATACACAACACACGTAGATAGAGTGCAAACACAATGTCTTTTGTTTTCTATTGTTTCATTGGTGCTATTTAGCACTAAGTACTTTGTACTGTTTCACGGTTTTAGTGTTTGCACTCTAGTAAGTTATACAACACTATACGGTTAGAGTGAAATAGAAATATCATATATTGACGCGACTCCACACTGTACAGTTTTTGGGTCATTTGCACCCTGAGCATCCCATAATGTATTAGCCAAAACAATAGAATCCAAAATGGCCACCGTATCGGTAAAAAGGTCTATTGAAAAGTTGAATGTCAATAAAAAAAACATGGGTGTGTCAGGCTTTAGCCAAAGCTTCAGTTTGATTGACAGCTAGACTGGAGTTTATCTGAAAGAGCTTTGTAAATTTAAGTGTCACGCTTCAGTAGTATACCGTAAACTGCCACTTACAAGCACCCCCCCCCCCCCCCCCCCCCCCCCCCCCCCCCCCCCCCCCCCCCCATTTATAAGCCCCCCGGTAATAGACCCATATACTTTCAAACAAAACCAAGATGCCAGTTATAAGTCACCCCCCCCCCCCCCCCCCCCCCGGTTATAAGCCCCCCGGGTATACGTTTTCTTGTTTCCTTGAGCATTTTCACAGAACACGGTATAACTTCAAATTGAAAATTAGGACAGATTGTGGAACAAGTTACAGTTTTGAATTTTTTCCCAATATTGAAATTATCATGAGTTTATTGTAAATTTTAAATAAAGACCAGTAGATTTAAAACGTATTTTGATACTGCTATGCCGTCTCAACTTATCTTATCAGCTGATTTTGAAACGTTTTTTTATATTCTGGTTAAAAGCCCCCCCCCCCCCCCTCGTTTATAAACGAACTTGTATATAAAGCCCCAGGGCATAATGTGGATGGATATCATATACATGTATTTGTAGTTATTTTACTGTTATTGTTCAGGTTGTGTATCCAACCCCATATGCTGCTGGTGGTGTTTCTCAACAGCAAGTTGAAACCAAAGACATGCCTCCAAGTTATTTCGTGTAAGTATCCAGTTCATAGCGAACAGATTGTTACTAACCTTTGAATATGTCATGTTTAGAAACTATCTTTAACTTTGTGGTAAGAAATGGATCGAATAATAAGCTTATAAAGATATATCTTCCATACATTTCTGATCAAGGGTAATAATAGGAAAACAACAACGCACATCTTGAGTTTGTTAGATGTTTTGATATCTTGATCTGTTGAATAAAAATAAGTTAATTAATAAATGAGGTAAAAGACTAGCCTTAAAACAAACTGTGCCTTTTCTGTGAAAAAAATAAAAAATAACTGAATCACGAATTTTGCCGCACGTTCTACAGGTTCTAGATTGAACTCTGGTGTGAAAACAAAGTTAACTGTACGATAAGAGAGTTTAGGGTTGAGAACTGTACATTTCCTCGGACTTGCTTCAGTTGTGCTTCGGTCAAGACCATAGGCAGCCCAACCATTGTTTTTGAGGCTACTAATAATAAATAAAAATATATTTGTATGCGCGCGTCTTTTTTTATGGGTTTCCTGTGGTAGAGCGCGCGCGCGCGCAATACTTATTATATATATTGGGCTTCCTGCGTTGAGTAAGGTATAATGTTGGGATCCCTGTGTACGTCCTGCGGGACGCGCCCGCAGCAATGTGTATTTACACAAGGTATGAAACTGATGGCGTATCATGGCCTGATGTGCGCCGCTCTTTTCTGGTGCACTTTTCCGTGAGCCGAAGAGCCGAAGTCGTCGTACGCTACAGGCCCGTGGGGGGTACCCAGGGTGAAGTCGCTGAAGTTTTGAAAAATGGCGGAGAAGTTGATGAAACTAAACATGATTTTTTCGGTGTAAACGTCTGGATTCTATTCCTTATCCATGGTAAGTTTAGAAGTTCACAATTCATGTCAACTTTAAGTAACTTTAGAAGAAATTCGACGGTTTTAAAGTAGTCCTTTTTCATTTTGAATGGTGGAGAATTGCATGTTTTGCTCGACACACCGAAAGTTTTGTTGAAAAGTAAGCTGAACTAAATATATTTTCTGAAGTATTTTCTTGAGATTTTAGTAGTTTTTGCTCTAACTGTTCTCTAATAAAAGACATAAAAGGACTTGCCTACACTGAGAAGGGCTGCTTCAGTTATTTTTCATAAATTATGACCGAGCTATTTGACTTGTGTACAGTTGTCAGTGAAATACACTTTAGTCAAGTTCAACAAAGAATCTAGTACTTTATTTGTTTTTAAAAAACATTATGACTCTCTCATCTACGTTATTTTGTGCTTTCTTACAGTACTTCTTAAAACACAAGCCGGAACGCCAACACAGCATAAACCATCTGAAGCAAAAATATAGACGAACTCAAATTCGCTGACATCGGAAGGAGTCATGATGAATGGCGATGGACTCGTGAAGCAGCCGTGAACTAAAACATTAACAGTTGTTCATTATTGTCATTGAAATAGCACAACACATTTAGCAAATACTATCATCTGAGAGAAATACAGAGTAATTTTAAATACGGTTCACGGAAGAACGTAAGTAAGCTTTTGGCACTCCGATGTTTGTTCTTCATTCACAACTCTTCGTCGATTGTGATGATCGACATGCATAATATTTATTAATGTCGTATTTTTAAATACGAAAAATATCCATAGTAATACTGATCAACTGTAGTGAATGAATTGTACAGAAAGAACGGCAAAACAGTAAGCTTATGTAAAAAGCTAGTAAACTTATTTCAACTGATTGTTGAAATAAATGCGTTTGTTTGTCATTTTGTTTATAAGCACTGATAGCAAAAATGTGTTGTACAGTACTAAATATTGAGACTATTCTGCATTTATAAAACACAATACCTCAATTTTAAAGCATTTTAATCGATAAAAATCAAAACACAATACAAATACTTTATAAAAGTCAAAACAGAAAACAAATAAAGTATATTGTAGATGTTTTGACTTATGTTTAGTGAAAATATAAATATTAAGACTTGCAAAAAAGAGCACAATTCACATTTGCCGAGCGCTGGCCGATGTCATCTCGAAGGTAAAATCCGAATGTTTCACGGAAAAGTGCACCAGAAAAGTGCGGCACACATCGGTCCATGAGGCGCAAAATGTCAAAATTAAAATTTCACAGCATACGGTGAAGTTACACGACTGAAACTTATGAAGTGTTTAGAGAATACGGTAAAGTTTAGTTATTCGAAGAAAAATTGAATTATCACATCATATTGACAAAGATTAGGGGCAAAAACGTATTTGTCACGTGACCGAGTTTCATACCTTGTGTAAATATACACATTGCTGCGGGCGCGTCCCGTACGGCGTACACAGGGATCCCAACATTTTACCTTACTCAACACAGGAAGCCCAATATAATAAGTATTGCGCGCGCGCGCGCGCTCTACCACAGGAAACCCATAAAAAAAAGACGCGCGCATACAAATATATTTGTATTTATTATTAGTAGCCTCAAAAACAATGGTTGGGCTGCCTATGGTCAAGACTCGTAGTCTTCTACAGTTCTTACGTTTCTTGTGCATCCTGCAACGCGTCTTCACTGTCGTTTTCCCCATGCATCTTCCCTTCTTCGTTAACAATGAGAAAACAATGAGAACATTATTGTACAATTTGCTTTTCTTGTTCTCTTTTGGGTTTTTTATTCATTCACTTTCTCGACTGAACGTTTTATTTTTGGAGTAGTTGGCTCTGAAGAAGATTGGTGCGCGTCCCGCAACATCAAATATAAAAGGCGGGAAATATCAAGGTTCCCGGATGTGGTTCAGTCTTATGGCGTTGACTTTATTAGGCCTGTAGAATCTAGCTATTAATAATATAAATGCATTATCTGATACCAAGAGAAAATGAGGTAAGAGAAGGAATCCCTGGTACCCCATCATGTGCCCCGTTAATTCTATTTTTAGATCGAAGCTATTTTTAGCTTTAGTTACCATGCCCGCGCTCTTGACTTGTAGAATTTTAAAATACTCAACCTTACCTTGGTTTTTCAGTTTCAAAAACTTTTTATTTTTTGCCATTACTGCGATTCTCAGTATTATGCGAACTCAGACATTCAAGCAGTCGGCTGGAACTTGGTTTTTCGCTGCCGTCAATCGACATAAAAAATCATTAAACTTAAAAATATAAGTCAGAAGACCCACCAAATGGAAACCAAATATGATTTTGAGCTAAATTATGGATCATTTGGTCGAAGAATGTATTTACGGTTTGAATTCGTTTGAGTTTTGAATTTGATTGATGGGTAGCGAAAAACCAAGTTCCAGCCGACTGTTTGAATGTCTGAGTTCGCATAATACTGAGAACCGCAGTAAAAAGAAAAGCAAAAGACTACACAGCTTCTGCTCCAAGATAACAAAGCAGTGGTCGCACGATTTCTATGATGTTTACATGCAAAGTCTGCACTGAATAAAAATACAAAACTGAGCGAAACAATATCGTCAACTCTCTGAGAAAAGGCCACAATTAATTATCTAAGATTCATTGAAGGATTTTACGAATACTCAGGCGAATTGAGCAAAATTAAGGTGCTACAAAAATAAACTACACAACGATCAAAGTCAAAGCAATCACGAAAACAACAAACTCTAAAGTTAATGTGGTCTTACCGGCACTTGTATTCAACAATTACGAAGTCCAAGCGTTATTTTCAGGTTGGAAAACACGAAGGAAACTTTACAAGAGCCAACATCACCAAAACCTTGAAGCACCAGCCATATTGTGGACATGAAAATTTAATTCAACCATCTGCAGTCCTACAAGACGGCGGCTACAACAAAACGACTCCTTGGTCGGTTTTCTCTGTCGAAGGACATGGCAAACTGAAGCTGTTTTCCTCTATTTAGAATCGTCTCAAGTGTCCCAAATTCACAATAATTTCAGTCAAATCCCAAAAGGATAATTTGGTAAAATCCTTTATTGAGTTTTCGAAGTAAAAATTTGTAAAATGTTCGAGAAAGTTGAGAAGATTTTCTTCCTCAATTTTGACTTTTCATTTCAAAACCGTGCGTAACGGCCTGCGCGACCTCGCCTTATATGATCTGACCAATGACGTTCCGTTCTAAAGATAGATTGATTCTAAAAATAGAATTAACGGGGCACATGATGGGTCAAGAGCCCAATACCAGGGATTCCTTCTCTTACCTCATTTTCTCTTGCTGATACTAAATTTGTATGTCTTTGAAAATGTTTAGGTCTGCCTGAGGCAAAGAAACTTCGATGAAAGATTTCACTGAAGTAAAAACCAGACGCGAACTGTGTGGATTTCAAAACCTCATCAGTATACTTTATCAGTAGTGTGTAGCTAGATATCTTTACAAACATCGATTATAAACTATAAAACTACTGCTATATATACTATGCATAGCAGATTGGCGTTGTACAGTACACGCCATCACCTTCCATTGCTGGAACAACCTTGTACTATCGGCTACTAAGAGTAGGATAGTTCCTGTAGTCATCCGCCACTGACACGCCCCTAGCTGCACCCCAGAACCCCCTACTCCCAAAAGGAGTTCTGACCACCGGCTCTAGAGGGAAGAAATCCGAGGGGTCGTACTGAATGACAAAATTAATGTTTCTCTTGCAATGTTTTGTCGCCAGTTTTTGTCCCATTCAGGGTTTCTTCTCTGATGTGACTGACCAATGTCGTCGCCAGCCCAGCCGGGTTGATACATGATTCGGACAGCTGCGAATTCGGTTTTGTTGAGACTAACCCTCTATTTATTTTAGCTGGGGAAATGTTAGTGGAAGCTGTACTAAGAAGTATACAAAGTCATTAACTTCGTCAGGGCCGTACACAACACAGGGGCAGGGGCAGGGGAGGAATGGGGGGGGGGGGGGGGGGGGGACCTAGCAAGGCGAAAGAGACACCAAAAAGTACTGAGAACTGTACCACATACTATTTTTATTTATTTTTTGTTGTTAAATACGTACTACCCCTCCTTGAATTTTGGGTTATGTACGGCCCTGCTCGTTGTCACCAATGTTGTAACATATTTCAAAAAGTACTTGGTGTACTATAAACGAAATAACTTATTGTTTACTATAAGCTGCAGGCCAGTTAAACCATGTAGTTGGAATGTTTTAAAGGATTTTAAGGCGAAACCATAACGCGCAAGCATAATTCAATCAATAACCGATCGTGTCATCGGCAATAATAAGCGTTGATGTTCGTAGTGCACAACTTATTGCAAGTGGTCAGTTGCTGAAACAAGCTGCCGCGGAACTTGTTGCGCGCATTTATGACAAGCAACATTATCGCTTTTCAAAGAAATACGACACGATCAGTTGCATAATTTAGAGTCAGTTTTTGCATAGTTAATTACTGAGTAATTACTGCTGTGTACTAATAAAACTAGTAGTTTCTGGTAGAAAGTGAAGTGCTGCGAGTTGTGCACTGCCGTACATGGTAACACATAAAAGTGAAATGTAGCTCATTTCAATGCATACATGTGGCTGTCCCTTGTCAGCAAGGTGCATTAGTGGTCAAATAAAATAATAAAAATGCGGTATAATAATAATTATTTGAAATTATTTGAAAAGTTGTCTCATTGTCTTTTTCATTCGATGATTCTAAGTTTAATCCAAAGTCACATTTATTGATTTCTTAGCATTTTTTTAAATGTGTAGCTTCTCTGGAAGGAAAAAATAACCCAATTCAGTAATAATATAATTTCCTTTTACTGTATAACACCAGACACATCAAAACAATCTATAAAGGATCATAGTCTTTAGCCTCCTTTGCAGACGTTTTAGTTGGTTAGAAAAGCGAGTGGGAGGGGGGCAAATCAACACATCTGGCATTGGAAACCAGGTAATTTCAAAGTTATATTTTCTCAGCAGAGTATTTTTTGTCAAATCTCTATTTTAAAAAGGTGCAGTAATATGGGCAACAAAATCGTGCAACTTGTCGCGCAACATTGTTACGTTGCAGAGCAATGTTTATCGTATTGCCATTGCCGTTCGCGCAACTTGTCGCGCAACACATTTTCGTGTTGCAGGTTGCAAAACTTTGTTGCGCAAAGTAGAAGCTCTTTCTACTTCATGCAACAAAGTTTTGCAACCTGCAACACCGAAAATTTGTTGCGCGACAAGTTGCGCGAACGATGGTAATACGAGAAACATTGCTCTGCAACTTGCACCGCAACAATCTGAACAATACATTATTAAAGGATTGGTGTTTGTCTCTGACTTCTGTTTTTCATATAGACGTTTCGGCCATTAATCAATGGCCTTCATCAGTATTAATCGGAAACGTTGCGATCTTTGAAATACTTAACGTTTGCGGCGCGCGCTTGATGTCCTTGCGCGCGCTTATTTCTTAGTCCCATGATGGTCTTGTAGACTTCAGAAATTTGAATGCAATCATTCCCTGCGTTGGCATCTTGGCCCGTGAACCACGCTTATAGGAAAAGCCTCTGGTGGTAGTTTTTTTCTCTGTCCACAATTGTAATGTTTTTAAAGTCAAAAGAATGTCCTGAACGTCTATATGAAAAACAGAAGTCAGAGACAAACACCAATCCTTTAATAATGTATCGTAAACCTGACTGCAACTTCAAGATATAAATCTGAACAATGTTGCGCGACAAGTTGCACAATTTTGTCACTTTGTCCACAGGTAACCGTGAAGAGAATGTATGTGAAGAATGTATTTCACCTCGACATACCGAAAAATTATTTCGCAAAATATTGTCAATAAAAGCCTTGTCTTACCGTCTCCTCTTGATTTCTTACGATTTTGAGCGTTTTTTGGCGATTTTAGGTCCCCCCTCCCCTAGACTCTTCCACAGACCCCCGCTCGGCCATTACAAAACCACAAGAAATCAAGGCAAGGCGGTAAGTATAATATTATGTTAACTTTTAAAACATTTCAAGCTTTATTGTGACAATATTTTTTCGGTATATCGAGGTAAATATATTCTTCACACACCGTTCTCTTCACAAGCACACAGCCTGGGTTACCTGTGCTTTGTCCCGGCCAAGGAGGAAGTCGTGTGAATGGTGTCTGGGAACGAGAGGTTTTGAATCGAAGCGGAACCGCGAACGAAGAGTACGTATTAAAAACAACTTGCTTTCTTTGTAACATGGCTTTCAAACTAAAGTACACCAGGTATTCTGCCAATGCCCAATTTGTTCTTGGTGCTCTGTGCGTCATTTTTGGCATCGCTGATCGAGCTACGATGTACAAAAATGCCTTCCATACTGAATCTGTTGTCGCTATATGGATGGGTGTTTGGGTAAGTTGTGTTATTATAGCGCCTTCCATACTGAATCAGTAGTCGCTATATGGATGGGTGTTTGGGTATAAAGTTGATGATGATGTTGTTGATCACTGTTCTTGTCAGTCGGCGAAATTTACGAATTCTTGTCAATCAAAATCCCAATCTATCTTCCCTAAAATACTCGTCAAAACCCACCTAAAACACCAAATTCATACGAAATTCATACGCTAAAAATCTTCCCATATATCACTCAAAAACCCGAGTACCACCTCCGGGGTACCATGCACCCCCGACCCTGGGGAGGGGGAAGGGGAAGACCCTGGGGAGGGGGAGGGGTGGCAATGATGTTCACCCATACATCTTCATAAATCTATTTATCTAATTAGATTGCTCTAACTGGGTTGATTGGTATAGTAGGAAGCAGGGACTATGCCAATACCGATAGGCCATCTGGATCATTGGTAAGAATTACATGTTAATAAGTTACTTACTTGGCAAGCATGTACAACTAATGGGCGTGTAACACCTGTCACGTGACTTTTTAAATTTTCACCGAAGACAAACGAAAATACCATAACTTGAAAGAGCATACTAAAATTAGTAAAATTTGAAAATTTGAAAAGAATCAAGCAAATAAGAAAAAAATTAACGGCTTTCAAATATTCCCGCTTTGACAAGGATTTGTATGGGTTTTTCGCTTGGAAGGCAAGCTGTTGCCTTCCAACATACATTTCCATACAAAAAAGGCAAAGTTTGAATGCCTGTAACTATTGCCCTATTTACTTATTTCCCTTTCAAACTTTCCACTTTTACTAACTTTAGCATGCTCTTTCCAGTTATGGTATTTTCGTTTGTCTGCAGTGAAAATTTAAAAAATCACGTGACAGGTGACACAAGCTCATTTGATAAAAATATCCACATTGAAACCTCATTTTGATGTAGCAACATATATTCTAGAAAATTGACAAAACAACAATTTAACTTGCTGTGAGTATATAAATATGTTTTTTTTACATTTTGCTTTTTTTTCCAGATGGGAAGCTATCTTGGTTTTAGTGTTGTCTCCATTATTTTTGCTGGAGTGATGACCATAATGTTCAGCGTTGGAATATCTCAAGGCATTCTTCAAGAACGTCCCTGTTCCCAACAACGAACCTATGGCGAATACTATGATAGATATTATGGTAGATATATACAGACAACAGCATCTACAGAACGTCAATGCGATACAAGTGTTGGTCTGGGTTCAATGGTAGTCATATTCGCAATACTTGAGTTTTGGGTTGGAATCTGGGCTTCTATTTGTTGCTGTAATGGACTGGATAATTGTTGTGAGTCCCAAGGATCCAAAACTCAAGTGGTATGTGAGCTTGCTTGCTTTGAATTCTAGAGGTTTTCTTCAGGCCAGATATATTACATTAATAGAGAGGTTAAGCAAACACGACGCGACGTGAAAGAGGGCGGCACGCGCGCTGACGAATAACTGAAAACGACCGTTGGTGTCCTCAACGTCATGGAGAGGATGTGAAACAAGTGAAATGGAGTCGTGAACTTGCATGCAGACATCACGTTGTCACGGTATACCGTGACAGTCACGCAATGACCGAATGTGATATATTCGTCATCTAATGTCGTGTTCTCACGTCACGTCGTGTTTGCTAAATCTCTCTAATATTGAGTTTACAAACTCAAATTTTGGTTTGGCACAAATAACTGAAAGACAACATAAGAGGAAAGCAGACATATTACCGGTATTTACAGAATACTATGTATTAGATACAATCAGTGAGTGGCATAAAAATGACGTTGTATTAGATAATGCGCCCCTCCTGCGGGGGAAAGCGGGGACTTTCACTTCAAATTCACTACCTTTTCATTCCCTGGTGGGCAGGGAATACACTTCCTTTCACGCCTTCCAGAGCGGGGAATAGGCAGGGGATTCGCGACTCACATTTTTCTTCTTCAAAATATTATCTACAGAATAAATGAGTACTGGCGGGGGAATTCACCATTCATTTCTGCCCTGGTGACCGGGGACTTTGGCTTTAATTTGAGTAAAAAGTGAATGCCCCGCTTATGCCCGAGGGGGGGGGGGGGGGGGGGGGGGGGACCGGGGGTTTCACTTGATTGGTGCATTATACAATCACGAGCTGAAGACAAGTGATTCACTCTTCTCACGCATACTGATTTTTAAGATCAGCAAACTGGTTTCTTTCTGGTGCAAACAGCCTATATGATCTGAAAGAGTTTGTGTGAAAGATCATTTCTGGAAAGTTTCGATGGTATAGGATAAAATCTCAAAACGTTATCGGGATGACATTTATAGACTTTAGTATGGGATTTTGCCGTCATGCGTTGCAAGCCTCGTTTTGATGTTTTTTCAGAATTTAAATCGTTCATAACTTCGCAGAGATATATAATTTCGTCATGAAATTAGTTATATAAATATAATGTAGAAGTTTCATGACGAAATTATATATCTCTGCGAAGTTATGAACAATTTAAATTCTGGAAAAAACATCAAAATGAGGCTTGCAACGCATGACGGCAAAATCCCATACTAAAGTCTATAAATGTCATCCCGATAACTTTTTGAGATTTTATCCTATACCATCGAAACTTTCCAGAAATGCTCTTTCAGACAAACTCTTTCAGATCATATAGGCTGTTTGCACCAGAAAGAAATCAGTTTGCTGATCTTAAAAATCAGTATGCGTGAGAAGAGTGAATTGTAGATCTTATACAACATGGATGCAAATATTATATCTGACTTATCATATCCACAGATGTATAAAATCATGTTCTACTACTGTTGACAGTAGAACCCCCGTTATCTCGAACTCCCATAGGAATCTATAAATTGTTCGAGATGGTGGGGGTTCAAGATAACCGATAGCAATTGACTGTAAAAACGACCCAAGGAAAATGGGTTTATGTTCGAGATAACGCCGGGCTGGTTCGAGATAACCGATTTCGAGATACCGGGGTTCTACTGCATATAACAATTTTCAAGATACCAGTAAGTTTGGCCAAGAAATTCAAAGTTAAAGTTTATACAAATGAAGACAATTTTAATGAATATGATGAGGAGTTTTACTACTCCTTTTCTAAATGTTCTCTGAGATACTGCTGTACCAACAACGTCAACAACAATTTCAGTTAATTAAATCTGCATAATTATCTGCCAGTGTTTCCAGTAATGGTCAGACAAATCTAAAGCACGTCCAATGAAATGTATTTTCTAACGGTTTGGAATGCACATTAGCACGGTATGTTGTGTCAAGGCGTGTCAGTGTCACACTGCTATAGTGTACCTTAGGAAATAAGGAGTATATAATGAGTAGTTCAGTTAGTTGATCAGTGTCACACTGCTATAGTGTACCTTAGGGAATAAGGAGTATATAATGAATAGTTCAGTTAGTTGATCAGTGTCACACTGCTATAGTGTACCTTAGGGAATAAGGAGTATATAATGAGTAGTTCAGTTAGTTGATCAGTGTCACACTGCTATAGTGTACCTTAGGGAATAAGGAGTATATAATGAATAGTTCAGTTAGTTGATCAGTGTCACACTGCTATAGTGTACCTTAGGGAATAAGGAGTATATAATGAGTAGTTCAGTTAGTTGATCAGTGTCACACTGCTATAGTGTACCTTAGGGAATGAGGAGTATATAATGAGTAGTTCAGTTAGTTGATCAGTGTTACACTGCTATAGTGTACCTTAGGGAATAAGGAGTATATAATGAGTAGGTCTGCTAGTTGATGCCACTCGAAGGTATCTCTAGCTATCTTTCATCGAAAAATTTATTGTTACGTTCTTCGCACTATATGTAAACCTTACTGATATAGCAATAAACGAGATGCCCCATTCCTGTAATAATTGTTACATATATGTGTCATCAGTGTAAAATAGTTTGAAAATGATTTGTATTCGTTCGGAGATAGAATACAAATGGTTTTTATATTATTATAATATTTTATGGTAATTTTATGGATAATATTTTGTTCTGTTAGGGACAAGTAATCTACATCCAGACCGAAGAGGGTCCTGTTGCACACGTCATAACCCAGGGTACCAATGGAGTTCCTGTTGCTGTACGAATTATGAATGAACCTACAGGTCCTATGCAGACACAAAACCAGCACATGGCAAATACAGCACAGATGCCACAAGTATGTTTAATATAATAATATATTTAAAATAATATATACAAAGTTTAAAAAGAATGTGGAAGAGAAACAAAATGTTCCACGTTCTTTTTAAACTTTGTATATATTATTTTTGCACTGATGAAGACCGAAGGGTCGAACTGTCCAATGATTTTTAGTTATATATATTATATTCCTGAAGTGCTGCTAGGTATCCTTGGATCCTTCTACTGGGAGCTCGATGTTGGACAATAGACCTCTTTAGCTTCGTATGTAAATTGCCCATATCAAACCATGTGATGTAAACATGGCATTCTCTTATCTGGAGAATTAGTCCTTTCAATATGAACAAATAAATTTCAGAAATAAAAAGGAACAATTCTCCAGAGAATATCATGTTTACATCACATGGTTTGAAATGGGCAATTTGCATACAAGCTAAAGAGGTCTATTGCCTTCTTCATTATTCAACATAATTATATATATATATATATTCTTACTTTGTTTTAAGGTAGTCAATCTACCTCCATACCGTGGTGGTGGTGGTGCTTTGAATTCTGGAGCTGAACTGCAAGACTTACCTCCAAGTTATCAAGAGTAAGTGTATACCATTATAAGAAATACAAATAGATTCCATTTTCCTGTGCGTCTGTATTCTTATAGATGCACAGATGACGTCAAAATGTAGTGAGAAAAAGAACTTGACGTGACTGTTGTTCTGACACATTCTGACATCTTCTGTGCATCTATAAGAGTACAGACACACTGGAAAATGGAATCTATATGTTTTATATAATATTTTGTGACGTCATTTGTGCATCTGTACTCTAATAACACACAGCACTCGACCAATCAAAGCGCACGTAATATACCAATAATTATTATATAATGTATTGTATTATTGTATTGAATTATTGTATATTGTTGTATAAATTGTCAGACTGCTATTTTAATTAAAGGCACAATTTACAGCCACGCGACTTAATTACAATGTTAGCGTGTGTTAGTCGTTTTTTGAGCCAGTCACTGAGCGTGGTCACGGGCGCCAGGGTTTGTTACATTCTTTTACGTCCCTCCAGCTCAGATTAGTGAACGTATAGTGTGGAGAGATGGTTTAGTGTATATTTAGTAAACCTAGCTGATCTGTCAACAAACGTACATACATGCAGTGTACTGACAGACGACAGTGCAGAAACTACCTTTTACGAGTGAATATAAACATTATCCCTCACATCTTCTCGTCACCATTCAGCATTTTTAGAGAAAAGTCAAACAGTTTTCATCATAAGAGGTTTTATCTTTTGTTTTGTTTTTGCCGTCTTTTTCTGCATGCGCGCCATCTTTTCGCAGTAATGTGGCAGCTGTGAAAATAATAATAATAATAATGGCAGGAAACTAATGATGGCATCATCGATCGATATAGGTGTGACTCGCACACAGACAGCCCAACGAGAGAAAATATAAAGAACTCTTAATAAGCGTTAGAGTGGCACGAGGCATAGCATTATATTGTTGCTGTATTATAATAATATTATAATTAATAAAAAATAAATTATTATTATATTATATTGAATGTGCGCATCTTTACTTCATGGGTTTCCATTGATAGAGCGTGCGCGCAATACGTATTACGTTGGGCTCCCTGTGCTTTGTAACGTATTTTGTTGGGCTCCCTGTGCGCGTCCCGTAAGGCGCGCATGCAGAAATGCGGTATTGAAATTGTGCATACACTTTTAATTACAAGTAGCCTCATAAGCAATGGTTGGGCTGCCTGTGCTCGCATCCCGAATTTAGATTATTCTATGTGGTTTTATTCAGATATGATGTAGTGATACTTAATTTATTTTCATGTCTTTATTTGTGTTTAGGTCAGTGTGAGCAAGAGAAAGGAACTTCAGTTTTAAAATACAAAGGCAAAAAGCACTTGTAAACGACCACCGTTTAGAGTCGTTTTCGTATGAGTGGGAACCCTGTGGTACCGTGACACTCAAATGGCTTCCTTTCAGAACCAATCAAAAAGCGTGCAGAGGCATCTCATCCAATCAAACTCTTTCAATACGGCAAGGCGCGGTGCGGTGACGGTGCGGTAACTTTCCCACTCATACGAAAACGACTCTATTATACTACGCAATATTATTTTATTGATGAAATTGATAAAAATTCAATGCACTTCTTAGCTTCAAAAGTTATTTTATATATTTTTTTTTATACAAGCTATTTATATTCTATTTACAGCCGATTGCAAAAATTCTGTAAATCAATTATATCAGTATATCAATAATATCAGTATATCCATATATCAGGTGCATTATGGGTAATACATTTTAGAGTATTTCCACAAATTATGCAGCAGAGACTTACAAACAACAAACTAGAGACTAAATTACATAACATTCTAGAGTTTCACCAATGTTGCTTGTGTGAAACATCATTTAGGGGACTTTTGATTACCCATAATGCACCCGATATATGGATATACTGATATAATTGATTTACAGAATTTTTGCAAAGGGCTGTATATAAGCACAGGAAGCCCAAGCTGTGGTTTTGTGGAGAATATCGTAAAAATATTTTTTCCTGTAAATACTGTAATAAAAGACTTGAAACTGTGGTAGAGTGCAATTTAGAAAAGTGTGAAATAGTACTATTACTAAATAGTCCTAAATAGTGCTATTTCTATTGTTTTCCATTGTTTCATTAGTGCTATTTAGTAATAATTAGTTATTTAGTTTTCAAGCTTTTCTAAATTGCACTCTAGTGTTTTGTGGTCTTTATTTACTATACCTGTACAAATTTCCAGCGAATTTCAGCATTTTTTAATGTCTCCCCTCACCCTGTAAAGGCTGGAAATTTGTACAGGTATAGTAAATAAAGACCACAAGACACTACCACAGTTTCAAGTCTTTTATTACAGTATTTACAGGAGAAAATATTTTTACGATATTCTCCACAAAACCACAGCTTGGGCTTCCTGTGATATAAGCCCAAAATATAAATACCCGGTATTGTTATTAGCTGCGGGTCAGTTAAATGAAATGAAAATACTTGAAGGATTGTATGTCATCAATAACACAATCCATGATACTTGTCATGTTAGCAAATTGCAGCGATGTTGCTCGTATTGCTACACCACAAGCGAGTTTCCTGTTGGTCTCCAAAAACCAGAAGGGAATTCACATTTAGTAAAAACTGTGAAAATGTAAAGGTAAATTTAGATATCTTACCGCTGCTGGATTTGACTTCAATAACAACTGGACTTTGTGATTGACGAACGAGTGCTTTGAGCGACTCGCTGTTTGCTATCAAGATTAGCCTTCTTTCACCTAATTTTTCAAGGAAACTTATGTGTCCGAGAAGAGTTTCAAATTGAATAAAAGGTGATTCTGCAGAGCTAATTCACACTAATTACAATTTTAGCTGCCACGCGCATCAACACAATGTAAATACACAGGCAGCCCAACCATTGCTTTTGAGGCTAAATAATATTCAAAAAATGATATTTGCGTCTTTTTTTATGGGTTCCCTGTGGTAAAGCGCGCAATACATATGTTGGGTTCCCTGTGCTGAGTAATGTCCTATGTTGGGCTTCCTGTGTGCGTCCTATATCATTTTTTGAATTATTTAGTAGCCTCAAAAGCAATGGTTGGGCTGCCTGTGGTAAATACAGGACTTTTCCACACGGTAAAACATTTGCTTCGCTTGATTTTACAACAATGGCGTCCATGACAAAATGGCGTGACATTTCCGGCGGCGGTTGATAATATAGTTTGACCGCAGTGCATGCTGGGAAGATACTGCGTCTTTCATTATGAACTCCATTTCATTTCAGAACGCAATCGCACCAGGGCACGAGTGAACGCTCAATGAGCGTCTTGTTTATATAATGATGCTGGATAAAACTACAATATATAAATAAAGTCAATAAAGTTTAATTTCAAATTTGTACTGGTGTCATTTGTTCTTTCGTAGTTGTTGTTCTTATTTAATTTTAGTTGTACCAAATCTTGCATGCTGTACTAATTCGCTACGACCAAACATAAGACTTTTTTAGACTGATTCCATAAGTCGCTGTTTCGCTCCTTTAATTGAATCGACAGAGCGAACAGACCGACTTCATATGGAATCAGTCCTGTTCACACGACACGTGCTTCTTTAGACGGAAGCAAAATGCGCAAGCACCAGCACTTGAACATGGAAAAATTTAACAAAAAAGAGTGAGTGTCTATTAAATAGTGTGTATTGGTGGAGTTAGTAATAATGCCCAGGGCCCAGGGTTAAATATAGTCTCATTCAATCAAATAGCCAAAATAGCTATATCCCTGGGTTAGCGTTAGGTTTATTGGAATTGACTCTAATAGAAATCCCACTCTGCCATACGTCGCTATTCCCTGGAATTGTGGACTCATATTTTAGACTTATGGGCCGGACACATGGTGCAACATTGCGCGCAACACGTATTGTTGCAGCGTGTGTCTACCTCTGCAACATGTTGCGCGCAATGTTGCAGAAGTAGAATCGAGTCCTTCTGCAACATTGCGAGCAACAAATTACGTCGTATTAGCGCGCGCTAGTCCATTGCGAGCAATCAGTTTCATGGGTGGACACACGCTGCAACAAAATTGCCAGCAATATTGCGCGCAATGTTGCACCGTGTGCCCGCACTGTCTCTCAGCCTATATTTTTGCACGCTTGTACAAAGTTTGCATTAATTCCGGTTCCTGACTGAGTGTACCATATATATTTGAGATGCATTTTCAGCAGTTTTTGGAACAGGTTGTATCAGTTCTTCTAATACCCTGACTAGTCAAGGAGGGGCATGAAATCAGATAACCACATAACCCCGAGGACACCTCCCTCGGGGATGCCGATGACAACTGTATGCGGATCGACCGCGATTTCCAAATTCAAACAAGACGCTCAATGAGCGTATACTCGGACATTCTGACAAGTAGATCTCTATCTTTGCTCACCAACACACACCATTGGTAGAGCAAGCCACAGCCATCTTAAAATTGACAGACGAAGAGAAGAGACTATAGACCTTTTGCATAAAGCCACTAATCATATGCAGAGCAGATACACGCTTAGCCTCACTCTGACTCAACGAAACAAAAGATCTATCCAACGATGTCATTGTTTTATTGAGTCAGAGTGAGGCTAAGCTCTAGTCATTCTTCCGTGACAATCTCCGATACTTGACCCTGTTTTTTGATCATATACATCCAATGCAGGTTATGACAATGACAGTTGCGTGACGAGGGAGACTATTTGTCGGTGAACATAGATAAAGATCTCGTACGTATGGATCGGATATCATCGCCCCCGTTTTCAGCCAATCGAACCCTGGAACAGACATTCCTGACCGATACGATCACATTCTTCGCATTCCGTGGCCTAACAAAAAAACAAAAACAAAAAAAAACGAATGCCCATTTTATAACTCGGACTTCCTCCGGAAGTGTCCGAGTAATAAGACAAAAATAAAAGTGGATGGCTGATGATTGAATGTTGATTTGTCTTTTAGATTTTATTGACTGGCATCATTGGACTTCTTGCTTGTCGACGAAGACAAGAAAATGAGACTAAACTGGTATATAGTGCTAAATTATCAAACATACAGTCACAAATATACAGTCACAAGCATACAGTCACAAACATACAGTCACAAACATACAGTCACAAACATACAGTCACAAACATACAGTCGCAATCATACAGTCACAAACATACAGTCACAAACATACAGTCACAAACATACAGTCACAAACATACAGTCACAAACATACAGTCTAACTAAATAAGCAAATAATAAAAAGAAAAAAACAACAACATATAAGCAAGGAAGCATAGAAAATTTGTCGACAGAAAAACCGAGTTCATTGAAAAAGGCGGGAAATAAAATGACGCGCGCGCGCGATATCAACGACGTCATTGTTAGGAGCTCAAGGAAATATACTACGTTGCAAATCAATGTCATATTTGATTGTTGAATTGAACTTTCTTCCATAGATTGGTACCTATCTGTCACGGAATGTCATTAGTTAACTGAGTATTCACGCATAGCGACTTTATTATTTAGTACATTGTAATTTATCTAGTTTATTTAGTATACGTAATGGAATTTCTTGAGAATGTTTAGTCAATTAACCGTATTGTAATCTGTTTATGTAATTGATGTATAAATACGCCCTGTTGGAGGTTCGTCAACAGAACTGCGGAGAGTCGACAGTAGCAGTAGAAACAGAGACAGAAACTGAGAAAACCTGAACACCACAACTCTTGTGGCGGGTTATACGAAGTGAAAGAGAAAGAGAAAAACCTGAACACCACAACTCCTGTGGCCGGTTGCAAAAGAGTGAGAAGAGAATTAACTTAATTCACTGAAGTGGCTTACAAGAAAGCAACGCGTCTACTCGTCTTAATTCACTGAAGTGGCTTACAAGAAAGCAACGCGTCTACTCGTCTTAATTCACTGAAGTGGCTTACAAGAAAACCAAACGCGTCTACTCGTCTTAATTCACTGAAGTGGCTTACAAGAAATCAATTGAAACAAGTCTACATCAATCAAAGGAAACCTCAAGAGCAGCAGTAAAACAAGTATTGTACTGAACAAAACAAAAACATCTTAATTTATATTATATTACATTGTCGTCGAGGAACTAGTTAGTTTATGTGTTTAGCTTTCAGAGTTTTACATCATTTATGTACAATAGTTTGTTTGTTAGTAAAGTCATTATATTCTTATGTGTGTGGTCACTCAATTTCGCACAGGGAAGGCCTAGGGCTTGGGTTGCTGGGGTGAAGCGGTTCGAATCCGTCACAGATTTGGTGTCAGAAGTGGGATTCACCTCAGAAGCCTTTGGGTCAGACTGTGCATGAAAATGAGTAACTACGACGATTTAGAACTAGAGGAACTCAGGAGTGAATGCTTAAAAAGGGACATAAGTTTTAATGGAAAGGATGGGAGGAGGAACTTAACCAGTAAAACTAAGGGTTTTTGACAGGGATGAGAATGTGGCTGAGAGGAGCGAGGAAGAAGCAATAGGTGGTTTGGAGGCTGCAAGGGAAGAAGGTGTGGATTCGGAGGGTTATAAGGGACAGATTGAACTTCTTAAACTGCAGAGACTATTGAGACAGGAGGAGATCGAGGCGTTAAGGGAGGAAAGGGAGGAGAGAAAACAGGAGAGAGAGGCGAGGAAAGAGGAAGAGGAGAGGCAGTTAAAACTTCTTTCTCTACAGTTAGAAATGAAGAAGTTGGACGTTCAGCAAGTACAACCACAAACCAAATTCAAGAAAGCGACCCTCATGAAGATGAGAGACATGCGTGAAAATGAAGATATCGATGACTTCTTTCGAGTGTTTGAAATGACAGCAAAGTCGCAATTCATCCCAAAAGAAGAATGGATTGGGAGCCTCATCCCGAGACTAAGCGAAAAAGCCAAGTCGGTGTACCTCGAGATAAAGGATCCAGACGCGCAAGACTACGAACGCTCTAAACTCGCGATACTTGCATCGTACCAACTCACCGTGGATCATTATAGATATAAATTCCGCCATTCAGAAAAAATATCGGACGAGGATTTTGTGCAATGGGCTAGGAGAACCAGACGTTATTTAGACAGGTGGATGCTGGTTGCCAAAGCAACAGATAACGCTGAAAGAATCTTGGAGCAAATTTGCATTGAGAAGTTGTTAAGTGCTGTTGGTCCAGAGTTGTGTACATGGTTGAAGGAGAAAAAGCCAGAAACAGCCGAAGAACTTGCAAAGATTGCCAATGAACACATTCAAGCAAGAAAAGGTCCCATGATTGACGGGAAATATGCCAGCCTTGAGAAGAATAGACCAAAACGAACAAATGAACAGCTTAGGAATAATGGCAACCGCAACCAGACAGAGCAGCAGTACAACCGCAACCAGACAGAGCAGCAGTACAACCGTAACCAGACAGTCCAGCAGTCCAGTAGTCCAGCAGTACAGCAGTCCAGAGTCCCTGCTAGAGAAGAAAAGGAAACTACACCCAACTCACGTATCAGGTGCTTTAATTGTCAACAAATGGGTCATATGTCTTTCAATTGTCCTAGGCCTAAGCCAAACTCAACTTCAACAAGGAAACCACTACAACCTGGTGCTGGTTATTTATGTCTCACACCAATAAGTAAAGAAACGTATTTTCCAGAACATTATGTTTGTGGCTCTATCGATGGAATGGCCGCAAAGATGTTGGTAGACACCGGATGCACCCGCACACTGGTTCATCGTAAATTTGTGAGTGAGACCAACAAAACGCCAGAAAATATAACTATCCTTACAGCCACTGGTGAGAGAATTTCTATACCGCTGGCTTGGGTGGAAATAAGCGTCCATCAAGGTATGTATAAGGAGCTAGTTGGTGTTGTAGATAACCTTCCTGTTGATTGTTTACTAGGGCGATCTTCATACGGACGAATAATTACGAGAGAGGACTTACTCAACCAGTGGGGAACTGACAGTGATAAAGCCTTTGTTACGACTCGCAGTCAAACGAAACAGAAAGCACAAGACAGGATTGAAGAACTGATGGATCGAGAGAATATTTTGGCATCGAAGACCTTGTCAACACGAACAGGAAAAGAGCCAAATAGGACTAATCCAGACGAACATAGAACCGAAGAAGAGGAGAATAAAGTACCTGATCCAGTTGAGAACGACTCTGACGTTGAAGTAAATCAAGTGAACATTCTAGACAGGAATGTTGATCAGGTAATTAGTGATCAAAAGAATGATGTTACCCTATCTCAGTGTAGGAATAACGCTTCAGCAGACTCGCCTAAAGACAAAGATGGTTATTTCTACGAGAAAGGAATGATAATGCACCGTAAATATTCTGATAACTCCCATAATGGTTTGCCCTACGTAGATCGCATTGTAGTTCCCGAGTCCTATCGTCCTGAAATCCTTAGAATAAGTCATACACTACCATTGGCTGGACATCTCGGAAGAGAGAAAACAATATCAAGAATTGGAGCACACTTCTATTGGCCTAGATTAAGCTTTGATGTGGGTAAGTACTGTGCGACTTGCCCAGAGTGCCAGTTGGTCGCAAGGAAAATGACGTCTCTCAGAGCACCCCTTAAACCAGTACCAATAGTGGCAGAACCCTTTAGAAAAATTGCAATCGACATTGTAGGTGGACTTCCAAGAACTAAGACTGGCTATAAGTATATCTTAACGATAGTTGATTACGCCACGAGATATCCCGAGGCCTTCCCATTAAGAAATACTAATTCCAAAGTAATTGCAGATAACCTAGTGACGTTTATCTCTAGAGTTGGAATTCCAGACGAAATCGTCTCTGACCAAGGTGCCAATCTGTTAAGTAAACTCATGACGCAATTATTTGAGCAGCTTGGAATTTCCAGAATAAAGACCTCAGTTTATCACCCGGAAGCGAATGGATTGGTTGAACGTTTTAATGGAACCTTGAAACAAATGTTGCGCAAATTTGTGTCGGAAAACGTGGGGTCATGGGATAAATATCTCCCCTATCTTCTGTTTGCTTATAGAGAAGTCCCTTGTGTGTCCACAGGCTATTCACCATTTGAGCTTCTGTATGGCCGAACTATAAGAGGTCCTCTAGCTGTTATTAAAGAAACATGGATGGAGAAGACGCCACCAGATAATAACTTGATAACGTACGTTCTAGAAATGCGAAGACGTATGTCAACCATGCAACAAGCTGTCTACCAGAGCATGAAGGGGAGTCAGGCCAAGCAAAAAGAAAACTACGATAAGAAGAGCTCCACTAGAAAATGTGACAAGGGAGATAAAGTATTAGTACTACTTCCCACACCTGGAAGCAAGTTAGAAACCAAATGGCAAGGTCCATATACGGTAACTGGTGTCAAAGAAGAAGGCCGGACGTACGAAGTCGATACAGGTAAGAGAAAGAAGCAGCTTCGTACTTATAATATCAATATGTTAAGTCGTTGGCAGAGCCGAGACGAAGCCACTGCGTTTGTCATGGAGGAATCACGAGAGATGTCGTTGCCTCACGAGAAAAGCCTGCCCCAACTTGCCAGTGAAGAAACTTTGCAAGATGTCACGATTTCAGAAGAGCTAAACAAAGAGCAAACGTTTCAAGTTCAAAAAATCTTGGAGGAGTTCTCTGATGTTTTCTCTGGCAAGCCCAATCGTACCAACGCTGTAATACATAAAATCGACACAGGTGACGCAGAACCCATACGAACTGCTCCATATAAAATTCCACAGAAACTGGAGGAAGCTGTTAATGACGAGATAAGGAAAATGTTGGAAATGGAGGTAATAAGACCCTCTCAAAGTCCATGGTCTTCTGGTGTTGTGATTGTTCCAAAACCCGATGGAAGTATAAGGTTTTGTGTGGACTACCGAAAATTGAATCGAGTAACCAAGATGGATGCATATCCCTTACCTAGGATGGACAAGATGATTGAAAGGGTAAGTGCCGCTAAATACATAACAACATTAGATTTAACAAAGGGTTATTGGCAAATCCCCCTTGAAGAAACAACTATTGAGAAGTCAGCCTTCAGAACATCCAAAGGCCTATACGAGTTTTTAGTAATGCCCTTTGGTATGAAAACAGCACCAGCAACATTCCAGAGAATGATGACCGAAAAAAAGTTTTAAAGGGGTTCGAAAGCTTTACTGATGCTTACATAGATGACGTAGAAATTGACACATTTAGTTCCTTTGATCAGCATTTAGAACAACTACGCCTTGTCTTACAACGACTACGTGAGTTCCGCCTAAATGCAAGACCCTCAAAATGCAAGATTGCTATGTCAACAGTTGACTTCGTCGGGCACCGAGTAGGAAACGGAACAATCAAACCGAGAGACGCATTCATTAAAACCATCAAGGAATTCCCAAGACCAGCTACAAAGAAACAGGTGAGGTCATTTTTAGGCTTGGTTGGGTATTACCGAAAATTCGTTCCAAATTTCTCCCAAAGAGCGGCTGTATTAAGTGACCTTACTAGAGGAAAACAACCCACAAAAGTCGATTGGAATATTGACTGTGAGTCTGCATTCAACGACCTGAAAGGTACTCTCATGGATGCTCCAGTGTTGAGCCCTCCCTTATGGAATCGAGACTTTATAGTACAAGTAGACGCATCGAATAGAGGCCTTGGTGCGATCTTAAGTCAAAACGATGAACAAGGTGAAGAACACCCAATTGTCTATGCGAGTAGGAAACTGCAACCACGGGAAGAAAAACTCTCTACCACCGAAAAAGAATGCCTGGCTATAGTGTGGGCTTTGGAGCTCTTTAGATACTACTTGTATGGAAGACGCTTTCTCTTGCAGACTGACCACAATCCCCTGGTTTGGCTAGCAAGAGTGAGAGACAAAAATAGGAAACTTCTACGATGGAGTCTCACCCTCCAAGAGTACGATTTGGAAATACAACATAAAAGTGGTAAGAAAAATGTCAACGTGGATGTGCTAAGCAGACTGTAAGTATGTTTTGTCCCTTTGATAGTGGTTTGAGAGAGAGTGGGGAAAAAAAAAAAAAAAAATTGGGAAAAGAAGTCTCTTGTAGTGGTGAAGTGAAATTGGTTCCTTGTGATTGTTGGCGTCGGTTGCCCACACGGCGGTCGGTCTTTCATTGCAGAACATGTTTCTTCCAGTTTTCAACTCAGATGTATTTATTATTTATTAATAATATTATATATAATATATATTAATAATATTATTTATTAATTATTAATAATATTTATTATTATTATTATGTAGATTTTTCTTGTTATAGGATATTTAATAATCTTTAGATTCATAAATAGTCTTTTGGGGTGGAGGTGTCACGGAATGTCATTAGTTAACTGAGTATTCACGCATAGCGACTTTATTATTTAGTACATTGTAATTTATCTAGTTTATTTAGTATACGTAATGGAATTTCTTGAGAATGTTTAGTCAATTAACCGTATTGTAATCTGTTTATGTAATTGATGTATAAATACGCCCTGTTGGAGGTTCGTCAACAGAACTGCGGAGAGTCGACAGTAGCAGTAGAAACAGAGACAGAAACTGAGAAAACCTGAACACCACAACTCTTGTGGCGGGTTATACGAAGTGAAAGAGAAAGAGAAAAACCTGAACACCACAACTCCTGTGGCCGGTTGCAAAAGAGTGAGAAGAGAATTAACTTAATTCACTGAAGTGGCTTACAAGAAAGCAACGCGTCTACTCGTCTTAATTCACTGAAGTGGCTTACAAGAAAGCAACGCGTCTACTCGTCTTAATTCACTGAAGTGGCTTACAAGAAAACCAAACGCGTCTACTCGTCTTAATTCACTGAAGTGGCTTACAAGAAATCAATTGAAACAAGTCTACATCAATCAAAGGAAACCTCAAGAGCAGCAGTAAAACAAGTATTGTACTGAACAAAACAAAAACATCTTAATTTATATTATATTACATTGTCGTCGAGGAACTAGTTAGTTTATGTGTTTAGCTTTCAGAGTTTTACATCATTTATGTACAATAGTTTGTTTGTTAGTAAAGTCATTATATTCTTATGTGTGTGGTCACTCAATTTCGCACAGGGAAGGCCTAGGGCTTGGGTTGCTGGGGTGAAGCGGTTCGAATCCGTCACACTATCTCAAACTTACAGTTCTCGCCAGTTTGCTGAGTGCTGCCATGATCATCATCTACAGCGTCGGTATAACTAAAATCACCAAAGGCTTCCCTTGCTATAAGCGCTATTTCTACAGCTCTTCTACCGGGAGAGTATCGGCAAAAGATGCATGCAATACAAGTGTTAGTCTTGGTTCTATAATAATCATATTAGCAATTTAACAAATTGAAGATGGTTTTGAGTTGTCTGTACTCTTATTGACACACACTCATAAAATGTTCAAAACTCAAGTGGAATCACGAGCGTAGAGAGTGATTTCACTGCCAAGTTTTGGACATTTTATGACGTCAAGTGTGTGTCAATAAGAGTACAGACAACGATAAAACCATCTTCAATCTGTTTTTTACAATAACAAAGTCAAAAAGCATCCAAAAACAAGGAAAACTTTTGAAAGAAAAACTGTTTCAAGCGCGCGCTGGCTCCGTGCGCGAGCGATTCGTCACTCTATGTGTCTGTACTCTTATTGACAACGGCTGAGAGCCAATCAGATTGCGAGATTTCGCTCTGTTATTGTAAAAACTCGAGTTGTTTGTTGGTATGTGGTTTACAAGAGACTACTGTTCTAAAGACAATGGCGAGCCTGAGCAACGGACAACGGTAACTGAAAAGAAGGGATTCGCCCTAAGACTAGAACTGAGAGATACAGCTAATTGCATAATTGTTGTTGAGTTGAAATTATAAATCACTGAGGCTACGACCGCAGGGATGTCTGGGACAGTAGTACATGAGCGACGTTTCAGTGCAGATGAAAGGGGAACTTCAGGAGTTTTTAAAATCGATAAACCATCACAAATAACTTGAACTCTCTAATTGCTAAAAGCTGTTTGAATTTGGTGCTCAATCCGCGTGTGTTCGTAAAACAAAAGATATTTTTAATTTATAAAACCTGAAAATTATTAACGATGTCTTACAATACACAGGGTCAGACGATCTATGTCCAAACTGAACGCGGCGCTGTTGCATATATCATGACCAAGGATCTCGATGGAAGCAATGTCGCTCGCCCAGCTTCTGGAGTTCCTGTGGTGATAACTCCAGGCGAGGTCGGTATACAGGTAAATAACTGTAAACTTGTACTCGTACGTTTCGATTGTGAACTGAAATGCGAGCTTCTTTAATTATTATTGACTAGGCGTGTCCAGATAAGTTTCTGATAGCTTTTTATGAAAAGAAACCTTTCAGTAATTTTTAGAGCCGGTTATCGGAATCCACGCCCATAAAGTGAGAACTCCCCTCTCCTTTCGCACGCCCTCTCCGAATTCGCCCTTTCCAACGGATGGCCACCTGAAACTCAGGTTATCCCTAAAGCATATACGCAGAAAAGATCGAAGCGATCAGGGCTCTATTTAAACTAGCCTGGCTAAATTGGATGTCCCTGTTAAAATAAACGTAATAAATAAATAAATAAAAAAGCAGCAAATAAAACTTGCTTTCCCGTCTTAAACCGAATAGAAACTGGGTACTAATAACTTTTTTGCTTGTTATCTTCTCTCTCTCTCTCTCTTTCTCCAGAATCTGCATTTTACATCAGACGCAGTTTCAGTACCAAGAGATGAAAACCAAGCGACATTTTACCCTCCCCCTCCCTACTCCCCCTAAGTACAAGCACAGAAATCGTAACCTACAAAAACAAAGTTAGTTCTTATTCAGTTCCTACCGACAGAATCTACAGCACGAGGAAAGTGGAAAACCGGTGGTATTCACGCGCGCGGCCGTATTCACATGGCATGCGCGCCGTATTCACATGGTATGCGCGCCGTATTCACATGGCATGCGCGCGGTATTCACATGGCATGCGCGCGGTATTCACATGGCATGCGCGCGGTATTCACATGGCATGCGCGCCGTATTCACATGGCATGCGCGCCGTATTCACATGGCATGCGCGCGGTATTCACATGGCATGCGCGCCGTATTCACATGGCATGCGCGCGGTATTCACATGGCATGCGCGCGGTATTCACATGGCATGCACGCCGTATTCACATGGCATGCGTGCGGTATTCACATGGCATGTGCGCGGTATTCACATGGCATGCGCGCGGTATTCACATGGCATGCGCGCCGTATTCACATGGTATGCGCGCGGTATTCACATGGCATGCGCGCGGTATTCACATGGCATGAGCGCCGTATTCACATGGCATGCGCGCGGTATTCACATGGCATGCGTGCGGTATTCACATGGCATGCGCGCGGTATTCACATGGCATGCGCGCCGTATTCACATGGCATGCGCGCCGTATTCACATGGCATGCGCGCCGTATTCACATGGCATGCGCGCCGTATTCACATGGCATGCGCGCCGTATTCACATGGCATGCGCGCGGTATTCACATGGCATGCGCGCCGTATTCACATGGCATGCGCGCGGTATTCACATGGCATGCGCGCCGTATTCACATGGCATGCGCGCGGTATTCACATGGCATGCGCGCGGTATTCACATGGCATGCGCGCGGTATTCACATGGCATGCGCGCGCGTATTCACATGGCATGCGCGCGGTATTCACATGGCATGCGCGCCGTATTCACATGGCATGCGCGCGGTATTCACATGGCATGCGCGCCGTATTCACATGGCATGCGCGCGGTATTCACATGGCATGCGCGCGGTATTCACATGGCATGCGCGCCGTATTCACATGGCATGCGCGCGGTATTCACATGGCATGCGCGCCGTATTCACATGGCATGCGCGCGGTATTCACATGGCATGCGCGCGGTATTCACATGGCATGCGCGCGGTATTCACATGGCATGCGCGCCGTATTCACATGGCTGCGCGCGGTATTCACACGGTACGCACACGACATGGAAAATATCACGCTTCATGCAGAGAAGTTCTAAGTTACTGTCCGGTTTTGGTACAACGACCACCAGCACCAGCACCACCACCACCACCACCATACCCAACAATGAAATTTCCATACTTACCATCGTATTCAGAAGTAGAAGCAACACCACCCCCACCACCATACACAGAAAAGTGAAATAGAAATTTATAGATTTTATTGAATAGAATTCTTATGAATTCATAGAATTTTAACTTATAGCAAAAGTAATTAATATGTTCCAAAGTCTCCTTCACAGCTGTTTGTCCCCTCCTTACCCCCCCCCCCCCCCCCCCCCCCCCCCCCCCAACACCCCTCCAAAGTGTCCCCAACACCCCTCAAAGTGAGCACCGTTGTAGGTTCATCACACAACACTTTTGTAATGAGATTATTGTATTGTGTGACTAGCAGAAAATGGCTGTGAAGAAGACTCTTTTTCTATTGCTGCACATTTTCAATATGATCACAGTTCAGGGTTAGAAAGTCATGTACATACACGTCTTACCCATTCAAACAGCTCTTGCTATTTTAATGAATAAAATAATACTATTTATGGCCCAATTGACGAGGTGATTATGCAATCACTAAAATTAACCCATAAAATAGTCTGAGCTAATTGAATAATAAATAGTTGAATGAGCTGGAGTTGTTTTGGGCTTTGCTTTTTGGTCTGTCGAGGGAGAGGGGTAGGTTCCCTAGACAAGCTATTTGGTCTTGGGAGAGGGGTAGGTTCCCTAGACAAGCTATTTGGTCGAGGTCGAGGGAGAGGGGTAGGTTCCCTAGACAAGCTATTTGGTCGAGGGAGAAGGGTAGGTTCCCTAGACAAGCTATTTGGTCGAGGGAGAGGGGTAGGTTCCCTAGACAAGCTATTTGGTCTTGGGAGAGGGGTAGGTTCCCTAGACAAGCTATTTGGTCTTGGGAGAGGGGTAGGTTCCCTAGACAAGCTATTTGGTCGAGGGAGAAGGGTAGGTTCCCTAGACAAGCTATTTGGTCGAGGGAGAAGGGTAGGTTCCCTAGACAAGCTATTTGGTCGAGGGAGAGGGGTAGGTTCCCTAGACAAGCTATTTGGTCGAGGGAGAAGGGTAGGTTCCCTAGACAAGCTATTTGGTCTAGGGAGAGGGGTAGGTTCCCTAGACAAGCTATTTGGTCGAGGGAGAAGGGTAGGTTCCCTAGACAAGCTATTTGGTCGAGGGAGAGGGGTAGGTTCCCTAGACAAGCTATTTGGTCGAGGGAGAGGGGTAGGTTCCCTAGACAAGCTATTTGGTCGAGGGAGAAGGGTAGGTTCCCTAGACAAGCTATTTGGAGTTGGGTGGTACTCCCATGTGAAAGGGGCAGGCATGATGACGATAGTCGGAAAATTTGAATTAAACCCGGAAACCACTGGGCGTGGCTTTATTTGACCCCTAAAAGATACCACCAATACAATGTGAGGTCGTTTTTTATTACTTCGAGTGCAACCCTAATTGATACCTTCATGGCTAGAAATATTGGCGTTTCACATGGGAGGTCCTAACCGCACCCCCCCCCCCCCCCCCCCATTCCACCCCCAACTTAACCGCCCCCCCCCCCCCCCCCCCCCCCCCTCCCCCATTCTCCACTCCCCCACTCTCCACTCCCCCGGGCTAACTGCGTTCCATCTATTATTTCTATTATTCATTTAATCTTTCGTACCTTCTTTCTTTCTTTCTTCCTTTTGCCTTCCCTCTCTCATTCCATTTTCCTTTTACCCATTATTTATATTTCTTATCTTCCAAGGTTTTCCCTTTATCTTTGTTTTTTTAAATATTTTTTTCTTATTTTCTTTTGATTATTTGATTATTTTTTATATTCATATATTGATTTAGTCTTCTTTTCACTGACCCAATATTCCTTCTCTAATAAAAATAAAAATAATATTTATTACATATTCCTTACAAGGCTCTTCCCAGTAATGTTCGATTTTCACGTACACTACATAATATATTATCATTTCAGTAATCAGTCGATATTGTTTACCAAACAAGAGAGTCTCACATTCCCACGCAGGAATTTCACGCCCCTCGAAGGTTTTCCCGCTCTAATTTCTCTTGACCAATCAGATAGTGCCATTAAAATGCCTCGAAATTTCTATCAATGTCATTGGTCGAAAAACGTTTGATTGACATCTGAGTAGCACGTGACAACAAGTAGATATACCATTGCCGCGCATTGTTGCCTTCAGTAGAAGACAAGGAACCTCGATGCGGTAAGTAGAATTGCTATCTTTCTATCTATGTTCTGAAAACATGTTATTTTATTCAATGTATATGCTTCTCAAATACAAGAAAAGCTAGTCGACATCTTTCTTTCAATTTCTACGTGTTTCATCGCTAATATTTCATTCAGAAAAACGATTCAAAGCGCCCTGAGTTCTTCCATGTGCTTCGAGTTGCTGCAAAGCTGTTCAACTTTGTCAAGTTTTCTTGAAGTTTTCGAATGTTGTAAGCTAGTTCTTCGATGGCTTTTACGAGTTTATCTGAGTTGTTTATATGTGTACTTCATCTTGCTCGAAGAATGTCTTATTTAGACGAACATTTCGATATACAAATTGTGAGTTTTACGTGAAACCTCGCTGAATTCATTCAGCAGATATTAAAACACAGTTGCAGCGATAAATGTTGTGGAAATAAAATACTTTTAGAGTGAGATAAAACCCAAGTATGGATCAAATAAGCACAATGCATCTTTTGAGTAGAATGGTTTTGCTATTTTTGTGGACGTTTTTTCGGCTGAATTTATAGTTGCAATGTTAAACTCGTGCGCGCCATTTATGCAAATGTGTCATTTGTTTTCGCGCGCTTTGTTTGAAGATTACAAAACTGTATTTACTAACTTTGATGTTTCTATATTTATTATTGGCAGATATTAACAGATGAAGACATCTTTAGCAAGTTAGTATCACACAGCACACCTCGAGAAAACCAAATTGTTCGTATTTTCTGCTCTCCTGTCGTAATTTGGCTGTGTTTGTTGACTTCCTCGAGGTTTAGTTGTGTTTTTAACCTGGGCGGAAAGTTTAGAGTAGTACAAATGAATGATTTTTACTTGTGGTAAACCAAATTGTCTTCGTCGCTTTAGTGTTCTCGTGTTGTCATGTTTGTTGTATAGATGTCGTTTGTGCCTGCGAAATCAGACGTTCCACACGGCGTGTTCGTTTGGCTTGCTTTTCTCCACTAGGGAGGGGAGGAAGGGAAATGCACCCGCCATGTGGGGCGCCTGTTGGCTGCAGTGTGTAGGAGGTGTTTTGTACTATGTTTGTGACTGTTGCTGCTGATCAGCAAAATGCCTTGTTTTGTATCTGTATTTCCAAGTCTCTCTTTTTCGGAGTATAGCCACAAGTAAAACATATTCATTTACCTTCAAAAGTAGGACAAAGTATTAGCACTAGTTAGGACTCGGAGGGTAACGGACCCTGGGATGTTTATTAGAAAAGCTACCACTTTAAATTAGATGGGTTTATTTATTTATTTATTAGACTTTTACTGGTCAATCGGCCAGGGTCAATCGGCCAATGTTAGTTTAGCTTTCCAATATCTTAGCCTACGAGATAGCAACGCTGGACCAACTCTGGAGACAATGGACCTGGATACTACAACATAAATCACGCTGTCTGAGAGTCTGAGTCGTTACTTAGTTCTAGAGTTTACCATTATGTTCCGTGGTTCTGGTCAGTGTACACACAACAGTAGATGTTTTGACTGGTCAATCGGCCAGGGTCAATCGGCCAACTTTTAGGGTAGTTTTCCAATGGAACTACGACAACTTTCACCATGCACCACGCATTCATTTAAACCACACCCCGGCTTTAGGAAGATTTCTGCGTTATTAGGTCTTAGGTTAGTGCTGACCAGGCACCACGATGTTCACGTTGTTACGCACAATCGGGATTTTAAAATCGTAGATCGGCAATTAACTGCCGTCCACACCCTTTGCATCGGTAAAAGTACGAGTACGTATAGTGAAGGGTGGAGGATTTTGTTGGTACAATTTGTAATCTGGCTTACTTGGTTTACCATTAGTTCCCCTCCCCTCCCCTCCCATGTTTGGTCTAATCCTTGTTGTGCGTACCGACGGTAATGGTCTTACTCTAGATTAGCTCAATCCAAATTTAGTGCACATTCCGATTCATTTTGGCCCGGCTTAGATTAGATATACTAACACAACCTTGTAAATGCCATGGAGACCCTGGATATTCAATCCCATGGCATTTAAACTCTCTTGCAGCCAAGTCTACCAAGAACAACCATACTCGGTTGCGACGACGAGTCTTCATTCAAGTAGTTTATTCATTTTCAAGTGGTAGCTTTAGTTGAACGATTTATCTGCTCTGTGGCAAATGTTGGAAGACTGGGTTCGAGTGTTTTGATTGGCTGAATTAGTTACAAGGTTTTCGAGGTGTTTTATAGTGGAAATATCACTACAGCACATTGGACAGGCTATACAGTTTGGAGATAATATTGTTTTTGCCATCGATGATTATAACACTCGTACCCAGTCTTCCAATGTATTTGCCACAGAACGGATTCATTGATTTTAGGTTGAAATTTGGCTAATTGGCAATAATTATATGATTGTTATTTATTTATATATTTATTCATGCTAACTTACTTTTGAGAGGAAGATCACGCTGTGATCCTTCCTCTCCATTCTCTGCCGTAACACTACTGACACTTTGACCGACTCTAGATACTTTCTTTTATCAATGTGTAGTTGTATGCTTGGATGAGTTGGGTTACATGAAGGACTTTGCACTTGAATTTTTCCCCTGTTTTGTACAAACTAGGCATGTATTTCCGGCAACTGGTCCCGAGACCATTGGGGTCGCTATTAGTCTTTATCTAGCTGTAATATAGTTGCTGTGTTTTCGGCAATGTTTTAGTACAAACTAGGCATGTATTTCCGGCAACTGGTCCCGAGACCATTGGGGTCGCTATTAGTCTTTATCTAGCTGTAATATAGTTGCTGTGTTTTCGGCAATGTTTTAGTACAAACTAGGCATGTATTTCCGGCAATCGGTCCCCGAGACCATTGGGGTCGCTATTAGTCTTTATCTAGCTGTAATATAGTTTCTGTGCTTTCGGCAATGTGTGTGAATGTCGGTGTGCACCATAGTTCTGTTGTAGATCATGATTTCTTACTGTACTTCCGGCTCCGAGTTTTATTGAGGATTTTTTATTCCATTCGTTAACGTGGTCACGACGCTCATTTGATACGCGCTCAGCTTTAGATTTGCACATTTGATTTGATTTTACATTTTCTGATTTGTAGAGGTAATCATGGTTTCCAGTTCAATTTGGGATTAATTTGAACGATGAGTTTTTCAAAAATGTCCGACATTTTGGGCTTTTTGAAAACACACTCGTTCAAATTAATTTCTAAATTACTCTCGAAACCATTTGATTACCATTAGTAATATTCGTGGAAAAATTGTAGTTTCACCGCAGTGCAAATTACCTTGTAATTGCACTGCTCTTAGCCAATCAGAATCTAGGATTTTTTTTCACGAATATTATTAATTAAGTAATGTTTCATGGGTTTAGTATTTGTATTCTATATTTGTTTTCAGGCACTACTAACAGGCTCTTTTCTCTTTTAGTTGTTTTCAACACTAACGTGTTTTCCTTTTCAGTTTCTACTAACGACAGTCTTGTTTCTCATTTCAGTAGTTTTCAACGTTGATTTCTTAGTAATCTAACGCTTTAGACCCGGTTTACACTAGCGAAATAAGCATGCACCAGCATCGATGCAATACACGAGCACAGTGGTTGGTTTTATCGCACCTTTGGGCTCGCGTATCGCAACGATGCTTGTGCAGTTTTCACCAGTGTAAACCGAGCCTTATTTTCAGGTTTTACTAATGAAGTATTTGCTCGTTTCAGATCGATGTTTGCGACCACTGTTTTTAAAACGCTCAAAGGATAAAGACTATTGTATCGCTTACGAAACTGCAACTTATCGTGCAACATTGCTGCGTTACAAGCTGTACAGCGGTGTTGCGCATATTACTACACGAGAGCACAACCATGTACACCCACAAAGTACACTCTTCTTCGATTCCAACAAATTGTTGCACTTCGGTGATGATACGCGCAACGGCGTTGTACAGCTTACAACATGGCAATGCTACACGACAAGTCGCATGATTTTGTCGCCCGATTTACTTTAACAACGTATTATTTGCTGTCGTTTCAGCACCAACAAGTGTACTACTCGTTTACCATGCAGACATGTTGGAGCCGATGTTGCGCTACGTAGCTATGACCTATCAGTGCTATCATCTCCGTGAATAAGCAATGAACGGGAGCCTTTGCCAAGTAGACGCCGTAAACGAACCATCAGTAGCACTCCTTATTATCCAGTTGTTCAGTGAGCCATCGGACAGTTCAAAGTTCCGATTGTTGTCGCGCACCTGGCACACGCACCGTTCAACTGCTAGCTGTTTGTCTTCGTAACTCGACGGAATATAAAGCTAAGTTCATACTATTTCATGCTTTATCGGAGATTTCGTTGTACGTAAACTGTAAATCAATGACTGGAAACAAGAAACCTGGAAGCACGATTACAATACACCAGATGAAAGTTCACTTGATAATATAGTACACATGTTGATAGTACCGTCGCCCCTAAAACTAACGTTGTGTTCCACTCCAGGTTCTCATGAATTTCTTGTATGTTTCAGGTGTTTTTAACATCTTTGAACTGAGAGCCTGCATTCTACAACACCCGAAGATCGGCCGCCATGCAATGTTTTAGCCTTTACGATTATAATAAAACATCTATAGAAAGATAGTCGATACAACATGAAGATGACAGGAATTTCAATCCGGGACTTCAATGAACACTCTAAAACGGTTGCGTGATTTCTGCAATCTACTCTATTGGCTCGGTTCCTGTTTAGAACGTTCGTTGTTCAATTGATACTTGTTGGATGATTTTAAAGTTTCTTGGTACAGTGGACATGCAATCCTTTTGCCAGTTAAAAGTCGACAACCCTTTTTATCGTCTGCTTCAGGGTGCGGAATTCAAGGTTGTCACGTAAGGTTATGCGTGCTTTAACACGTAACCACGTAACATAACACGTAACATAACCAGCACAAAGTACGTATAACACGAAGTGATGACCTTGGGTTACGTAGCCTGGCATGAACACATTTCTCTCGCAACCATTAGCACATTGTTATATTGGAGTTTCACTGTACCGAGGTACATATAGCTGACAGCTCTCTTGCTTGCGCGCAATTATTTAAGGGATTTTACATTGTAAGATTGAGTTTATTTGATTAATAAAAATGATTGTTGAATTCCATTTGACCGAGGTCTTGTACACACCCTTGTATGTTATGCACACCATAATACATCCTCATATAAACTGCACAGCCTTGTACATACAACAGACTTATATAACCTGCACACCATTGTACACCATGCACGCACCTGTATACCCTGTACACTCGTACGTATTGCGTACCATTATACACACTGCGCACCCTTGTATACCCTGCACACTCGTGTATGCATTACACACCCTTTAGAACTTACGCACCATTGTACACACTGCGCACCCTTGTATACCCTGCACAGTCACGTACGCATTGTACACCCTTTAGAACCTACGCACCATTATACACACTGCGCACCCTTGTATACCCTGCACACTCACGTACGCATTGTACACCCTTTAGAACTTACGCACCATTGTACACACTGCGCACCCTTGTATACCCTGCACACTCATGTATGCATTACACACCCTTTATGAACTTACGCACCCTTGTATACCCTGCACACCTTTGTATACCCTGCACACTCGTGTACGCATTGTACACCCTTTTTAACTTACGCACCACTATACACACTGCACACTCATGTATGTATTGCACACCCCTTTGAACTTGCGCACCATATTATACACACTACGCACCCTTGTATAGCAGAAACACTCCTAACCTTTTTATTCATACCCTTTTTAACTTGCGCACCATTACATTGCACACCCTTGTATACCCTGCACACTCGTGTATGCATCAGACTTTTTTACATGCGCACCATTATGCACTGTGCACCCTTGTATACCCTGCACACTCATGTATGCATTTCACACCCTTTTTGAACTTATTTATTTGCTTTTTAACTTGTGCACCACTATGCACCCTTGTATCTGCAGTTTGATACATGCGCACTGATATGCCCTGTGCACACTTATACGCCCTTGTACATAATGCACTCCCAGTACACCATTGTATATGCAGTTTGATACCTGCACACCCTTTTATACAGTGTGCATGCTTATACACCCTGCACACCCTTGTACATAATGCACTCTCAGTACATGCACACCCTGTGCTATTGTGTATACACTGTGCACCCTTGTACTTAAGAATACTAAATGCCAGGATTTATTGGTAGTTGTGTTAATAACATAACGATAAAATACATTATTGGTAGTTACAGAGTTTTGAGATAGGGGGTTAGGGTCAAGAAAAATGAGGGTAAGGGGGGAGGGGAAGGTATTTTTGTTACATAAATCCTCCCATCCCAAAACACATCCCACTCGCAATGGACGTTAGTGATGATTATATATGAGCTTGAATAATGACTGGCAATGCACTGGTGATATCCAACGGCTGTGCAAGGTGTCTTTTCAGAAGCTTTTAATTGATTACGGCAAGAGGGGGAGGCAAAATTTATTTTATTGTATACATGTATGTTAATAGATTAATTTTTTTAGGAATTATAGTATTAGTATTTTTATCATTGTAATTATAATCTAGATAGCGCTTTGAGCACTAGGAAAAGTGCTTTATAAATAATAAAGTATTATTAGTATTAGTATTATTAAAACTGCAAGATGTCCAGTCTGATGATACTTAAAACATTTTAACAAACCCCTGTCGTTTTAGTAGTTTTATATAATGGCCACCCCATAAACTTGCTACAAATTTCAACCACCTACACTGACTTCCCAAAACAACATAATCCCTTGCCAAACCCCTGCCATGATAAATAAAAGCCCCCTAATGATAATCAAGGTAAGAACTATTCAACTTTCTTGACTTTCTTCTTGTTTGCCTGTTTCTTTTCCTGTGCCATTTCTGCACTTACTTTCCCTAAATCAAACAAAACAAATAGAAAGTAAGTAAAGTAATTCCAAATGTTCTGTGCATTACTAATTGATTGATTGACAGTACAGTTAATTTCCACTAAAGAGTGGTAACAAACCCACGCTGGAGGAACATTCAAGAAACACTAAGGACCTTACAAACCCTGACGGGATGTGGAATATAGACATGTGCCTTAGTAATTGCCACCAAATTAGATTTGCCACTACAATAATGTTTGTGCGTTGCATCTTACCTCCCCATATTGCATTGGTCATCCATTTGCCCAGAAAGTAGAAGAAAGTTAAAAGAATAGCGCAAACAGCGAAGAAAGCAACACGTACAGAGTTTTCCATGACACGTAGGAATGGATAGACCCAGTAGTCTTGAGCATAAGCAATGTATGAAATCCTATGAAAACATGTTATTAATATTGATACATATTGATATCAAATCAGTAGCTTCTTTGTAAAACATTGGCAAGGTCTTCGTGTAGCTGCATCAAGTATCAATCAATCTTTATTTGTACCATAATTATAGTGTTATAAAAAATATTACAACAAGAAGATAAATCATTTTATTCGATCAGTTGGTAGCCGAAATATTCGATCAAATAAAGTGATTTATCTTCTCGTTTACCTTCATCATAATAATTATTATTTAAACAGACAGTAAAGGTACTAGCTATTCAGTATAGCATAGTAATATAATACAAATTCATAATAACTATTATTTACACAGACAGTAAAGGTACTAGCTATTCAGTACAACTATTCAATACAGCTATTCTGCACAAATTGTCCTGGCTATTATTTTTTATGTAAAAACACTACATAGAACGACAATAGAACAATTAGCCAGGACTTTTGTGCAGCTACATGAAGACCTGACCAAAACATATCAGAGAGTTCTGCATATCTCAAAGAAACATACAGATACCTCTGTGTTGCTATACAGTATTCAAAAGATCTTCTATGTATTACTTTTACTGAGGAGCATACAATAAGCTATAACACATGCACAAAATGCAAGGCATCCGGAGAATTCAATATTTTGGGTTAAATTCAATTGTCAGAATTTAGAATAATACTTACCACGAGATATAGATTGCACCAAAACCAAGCAAAAACAATATTCCTACTCTGTTTCTGGGGTAAACATGACAATTAATAGCACTCTCCAGTATGACGGCAACAGCACACCAAGTATGCTATGTAGAAAACAAAAAAACAAAATATGTGTTTCACATTTAGTATATATTTTATTGCTGAGTTTCAAGAGGTAAACGTTATATATATTAATTTCCTAGATTTACTTGATAATGACATTACCAAACTTCAAAACGTTGTCTATTATATATTTAAGAATATATAATTACTGTTGCAATCATTAAACCACATTGAAATCTATTATGATTTTAACTCTAATGTCATGATCTAATAGACCTCTTTAGCTAATTTGTATGTAAATTGCCCATTTCAAACCATGTGATGAAAACATGGTGTTCTCTGGAGAATTAGTCCTTTCAAATGTTTTCATATCCAGGTGAATATGAACAAATAACTTTCAGAAATATAAAGGAACATTATTCTCCAGAGAATATCATGTAAACATTACATGGTTTGAAATGGGCAATTTACATACGAAGCTAAAGAGGTCTTCTATAATAACTTGCATACCACAGTTCATAATATCTGATAAAAGTTTAACAACATACAACATCAATAATCAATAATAAATGACATTCTTAATTTTAATATTTAGTGCGTTTAAAAACGCACTAAATATTGATCTCAGTGCGTTTTACAACTGAGTGAAATAAAAATAAATAAATAAAAATATAATATAATATAAAATAATAAAAATGGATAAAAGAAATGAACATCATTAATCATTGATTTATTACATACCAAAGCATGATTTATCCAATTTGGGATCACAGAATCCAAGAAGGTAGGGAAAATGAGTTCGCGGTCTATAGCATAGATACCCCAGAAAGTCACTGCAACAAACTAGAAAATATGTTTTGTTAGTGTATTATTTTCATCACAGTCGACTCTCTCGGTAGTATCGTTGTGTATGGGTTAACCAATTACGTAAAAGGAACTTTTCCGAACACACGAGTGGGACTTAGAAATTTTTGAGGATTTTGGTTCTCCTCACTTATAAAAAAATAGTCAAGGACATCAAGAGTAGAACGATGCACTGAGCTGGCACCAAACTATGGCGCGCCGATCCGGACAAAAATACTTCTGTTAAAAAATATACGGCTTGTGTGAAATATAGTACTTATCGGTAAAATTTTACAGTGTTTGAAAATATAACACTTGTTACTGAGTAAATATATACGACTTGCTTGAAAATATACGACTTGCTTGAAAATATACGACTTGAATTGCTTCGACTTGCTTGAAATTAAAATATACGACTTGCTTGAAAATATAAGACTTGGGGGAGGGGGGAGGGGGGGGGGAGGGGGGGGGGGAGGGGGGAGGGGGGAGGGGGGGGGGGGGGGGGGGAGGGGGCAATGGAATATGGGAACTGGAAGAGTGTAAATTTATGGGGGAATAAAATGTAGGGATATGGGGGAGGAAGCCGGATTGGATATCCTTCGTCCATTTCTCTGTCACTTTAGCTATTCCACATACTTTCCACTTCCCTCTTCTCTTCATTTCAAACATCCATCTCTCTACCTGTCACTCTACTTTTCCACTCACATTCCACTTCTTTCATTCTTCTCCTCTTTTCTATCATCCATATCTATATCCGTCACTTGATACATATCTATATCTGTCACTATATCCGCTTACTTTCCATCTCTTTCTTCTTTCTCCATCCTTTCTACCATCCATTTCTCTGCATCACACTCTTGCATCTCCACATCCATTCCACCCATCTCTCCCACTTGTTATTCCCTTTTTTCCCTCCTGAAAAACTTCACCTTCCCTCCACTTCACCCCCCTTGAATAACTCCCTGCATCCCCAACATCCACTCTCAATCCACCTACTTCCCTTCACCCCTCATTTCTCCTTTTCTTCCATTTCAAATTGCAAACCTCCTCCCCCCCCCCCCCCCCCCCTCACACTCTCAACACTCTCTCCCCCTTCCCGTCTCCCACAGCCCCTCACCTGCTAATCACACCCTCATCCAATCGCTTCCTCCCCCATATCCCTACATTTAATCCCATAAATTTACACTCTCTTCCACTGTTCCAGTTCCCATATCCCATTGCCCCCTCCCCCATGAACATCACCCCTATCCTTCTCCCTTCAACTCCACCCCAAAAAAACATACACAAACCTTGACTACCCACCAATCTCTCTGGACTAACCAGTCGATAATCAAAAATCATGGCAAAAATCACGGCCAAAAAGTCGGCCAAAATCACGGCCAAAAAGTCGACCAAAAAGTCAGCAAAAATCACAGCAAAAAAAAGTGGTCGATGCAAAAATCACGGCATAAAAAATTGGTTGATGCAAAAAAGTCGGCAAAAAAAAGTGGTTGATGCCAAACCGGTCGCTAGAAAAAAGTGTGATCAATGGCACTAAAAAGGCTCCGTATAAAACGGTTTCTCTGTACTTCTTCGTTAAGATTTTTTCCAATTTGTAATACTTCTAACAAAGCTTCATTCTCGTTCTCCATGATGGCTGTAGCCTGTGTATAGCCGTTATCCACTCCTCCCCCCTCGGGGTATTCATCGTGCCACTGCTGACCACCGATCGCGGGTGCCTTTGAAGTCTTATATTTTCAAGCAAGTCGTATATTTTCAAGCAAGTCTTATATTTTCAAGCAAGTCGAAGCAATTCAAGTCGTATATTTTCAAGCAAGTCGTATATTTTAATTTCAAGCAAGTCGAAGCAATTCAAGTCGTATATTTTCAAGCAAGTCGTATATTTTCAAGCAAGTCTTATATTTTCAAGCAAGTCGTATATTTTCATTTCAAGTAGTATAATCGAAGCGATTCAAGTCGTATATTTTCACAGCAAGTCGTATATTTTCAAGCAAGTCGTATATATTTACTCAGTAACAAGTGTTATATTTTCAAACAAGTAGTATAATTTTACCGATAAGTACTATATTTCACACAAGTCGTATATTTTTAAACAGAAGTATACACCTGCCAATACACCTGCCTTATGGGCGAATCTTGAAAATTGTTTCTTGAAAGTTCATTTGCCTTGTTTTCAATGTGTAAGCTATCCTGGGTTCCAGAGTCAAATTTACACTAATTGTTCCAATGATCATTATTTTGGACATCCTGCCCTATTGGTACATTCACAGGTTGGCAACCAAACTGTTGACTGTGAAGGGTGACTATCTTGGGTAGCTGATGCACCCTGGGTAAAGGGTGGCCCATTGACAACCTTTGATCCCTCCTCCCCTCCACCCCAAAATTCTATAGGGGTTTCTCTACTGTATAAATAATTGAAGGGCTCACTGCAAGAACGAAGTGACTTGTGATCAAAACCCAAATTCTCCTTTGAAATTCATAGAATCTCAAGGAGAATTTAGATTTTGATCAGAGATCACTTACGTTGTTCTTGCAGGGATATTTATACTTACAACGCCAATGGGAAATACAATTGATGCAAATAAAACATCCCTAACTGAGACAATCCATTTAGTTTCTTGCCCTCTTAGCAGAGTGACAACGTCTATGAGTGATGCTAGTACAAAGAATGTCAACTGGGATACCTGTAAACAATAATGGCATCATAACATTAGTTCATGGTACCACAGGAATTTCATCATGGCTAGATAACACTTCTTATTATTATTATTACTACTCTAAAACAAGCGCAAAGAAATCAAGGATGGAGAAATTTCCAAATCTTTGCACTTGTGCAATCATCAGCAGAGACATGTGAGTTTCCGCTCTGCGAAGAATTTTCGAATCTTCGATCAAAGGTCGTTTTGTTCGACTCACCAAATTTAGAAAAGTTAAATACTTCCAACGCCATCCGAACTCCAGGACACCGGGTGTTTGTATCTTTAGATCATGGTACATAACTACCATAAAATATATCGCAAATGCAAAGTGTGGCAACGTTCCTACGATACTGATAGCCATTTTGATATGACTATCGACTGCTCTGCTAAAGCCGGGATCTGGGGAAGAGTCGAAGCCGGATGGTTTGAGCGGGAAATATTGAATCGATTCTGTGTATCGTGTTGCATATTTATATTTTGCTTTGAGTAGATCTATTTACATCATCCGCCATCACTTTCGTTTGATTCGCGTCGGACTCTAGTCTAGTCGACTGTGCATATTTTTCATGGATTTGATTTTTGAGCGGGAAACTCTGAAATTGTGATTTTTGTTTGTCGATCAGTTTAATAACGATTCGAATTTATCGATTGTTTGGGCTATAAAAATACTTTAAATGTAGGCTTAGAGTGTATTAAATGTCAAAGAATATTGGGTTTTAGGTGCAAAGCTTACATCTGTTTGTGCCAGTTGTGGATAAATGTTTGAAAATGTTTATGAAAGTTTGTTGTACTAAATACATTACCAGATTCCATTGTGGAAAATATTTCCATTTGCCTAGCGGTCCCCAGTCCCACGGAGTTGATTCTTTCTTGTATTCTAAATAAATAAAAAGAAAAAACGCAGTACAGGCGAAATGTACAGATCGACCGTACTTTCTCATGGCTGAAGCAGTACCACCACAGGAAGCCCGGTCGTCTGGAATTTGGATGACTGAAAAATGACATTTAATAATAATTTCAAAGAATTCATCTGGAAAGGAAAGCGCCATCGAGCTTTTTTAAACTGTGAAAATAATATATATATTTACGTAACATTTTTGGCCAAAATTAAAATAGAAATGTGGAAATAAAGGATATATTTAGGAGCCGGAGTTTGTATGAACAGCGGTCGTAGTCCATGCGCATATGTTGTTTGCGCAATTCAATATGGCGGCTTTCCTTCACAGGAATTTCTATCAAAATGTCAAGTTTTTACGCACCAGAAAGCCGTAAATATGCTCAAAATAGACTTCAGCCAGAGCCTAAACGACCACAAGGCCTTGCTTATCCTTGTCAAGCCTATAGGATATATCGGAGAAAAGACATTTGCCCAAGTTTTCCAGGAAATTTCCCAATACAATCGTGCACAAGTACCGAATACTACAAGAACGCTTCACCTCAAGTACGCACAGCACATTTCTCCTCAGTTCATAGAATGGAGCACGTTCCATTCTCACAGGAGAGTCCTAGGCCTCATTTGTGTGGCAAAATGTACGGACACGATGGAGACAGACAAATTAGTTGGGAAACTCAACGATTTGAAGTCACAGTTCGACTCGACGTTACTCGATTCAAGGTGTTTCGTTGTTGGTTGCAAAGTTGAAGACGAAGCTACTGTAAGGAAAGATTTTGTAATTGTTAATGAGGAAAATTCCTCGGAAGAAATGGAGAGAAATATGGCTGAGTTTGTGGCGTCTTTGTTCAATGTACTGGAATCTAAACGCATTAGTAAACTGTCAGAGAAACCAGACAAGGTACCCATCATTTACGCACCGGTAGAGATTGACACATACAGTACTGGTGAGGATAACAGGTACATACTATCTTGTTAGTTTTGATGATTGTCTAAGTATAATTTAGTTAATAATAATAATAGTAATAATAAATGTATTTATATACATAGCGCACATCTCTGGGATTCAAGGTGCTTTACAAAAACAAAAATAAATAGATAGATAATAAAAACTATTACCAGTATACATATTTATAAATATACTCTTAAATATAACTAAATAAAACTACATCATGAAATCAGAAGGTTAAGAAGACGGCAGTAAAGTGGTAGCCACAGTCCAATAATTGCTAGCATTAAATATCATAAAATAATAAAATAAAATTGGATTCCTATTTTGAATCAGAGATTGATAAGTTGAAGGGTTTCATGCAAGAACAATGCACCTTGTACAGTACGAAGCACAAATGCATGACCACCTATAATGTATTCGCACATTTTTGTCTCGGCCATTATCCAATCAGCTTTGCAGGATTATCTTATCTTATCTCTGATCTAACGGCTAATTGGAGGATGGTGAGACAAAAGTATGTGAATACATTAAAGGCGGTCATACATTGTAGTCGAGAGCTTCGTGCTGTAAGTGATTACTGCACAGGTAGCCCAAGCTCTTTGTGAGAGGCTTGTTATCAAAGCCTATATAAGACTTTGTATGGAATCTTAGGCTCTGGTTGATAACTCCATAAATAATAATGCAAATAAACTCTAACCTTCCTGTATTGTTGTTTGTGTGGTTGTTGATCTCCACTGGAATGTCCTGAAATCGCTACCAGAGACACAACGACACAAACAACACTACAGGAAGGTTAGAGTTTATTTGCTTTATTATTTATGGAGTTATCGACCAGAGCCTAAGGTCCCATACAAAGTCTTATATTATAGGCTTCGATAACAAGTCTCTCACATATAGCTTGGGCTACCTGTGATTACTGATCAAATCCTAAATTCTCCTCTAGAATGTTTGAATTCCAAAGGAGAATTTCAATTCTGATCAAAAGTAACTTGTTCAGAACCCTTCAATTTATTGTATCTACATTGTACATGTACCCTCCCCTCCCTCATTACTCATCAAAGAAGATCATCACTGATCTACCGTATCTTCCCTATCAATAATAATGAATGGTCAACATTTTAAAAAAATATCTTTTTGTTGCAGAAATTACAAAAGAAAATGTATCGGCAGAAGTCGTAAATACATAGGTGATATAAGCATGCTTACTGGTCTACACCAAGATGCATTAATGCAGTATTCCATGGCAGTTGAACATTTACGCAATATTAATGATTTTTTATGGCTAGCTGGAGCTATCGAAGGACAGTGTGCGTCATCTGTTGCTATTAATAACACACCACAGGATGATGGCACGTCAAAGTTTTTAGTTTTACCAACAGACTGTGCAGCAAAGACTGCAAATGTTACGAGTAATGGTTTTGGTAACGATGTTGATGAAGGAAAGTTCAAAAACACTGTTCCTTTTCCTTATGAAGAAATATATGAAAAACTTTCAGAAGCATTGTTTTTGTATGGCAGGGTAAGGCAGTATTTCCTATAATAGCCATTGCTGTGACAACTTCTATTTGTGGTGCACACTTTTACTTGGGTAAATTAAGGCAGTATTTCCTATATTAGCCATTGCTGTGACAACTTCTATTTGTGGTGCACACTTTTACTTGGGTAAATTAAGGCAGTATTTCCTATATTAGCCATTGCTGTGACAACTTCTATTTGTGGTGCACACTTTTACTTGGGTAAATGCAAAAATTGCCGTAAAAATGTACTTCATTGGATGAGATGTCTACTCACAAACTAACTAAAACTTGGGGAACACTCTAGTGTCTTAAACAGGCTCAGTAGTTGAAAGAGTGGATCATAAATCCTTATCCAGTGTATGCTGTTATCCATTACTTTTGTCCACTGGATAAGGATTTAACGATGTGCTATCCACTCTTTGAACAACTGCAACCAGGTGTACCAGCCATTATAGACTGAGGTGATACTGTATAATGACAGTCAAGAAGAGCCTCAGCCAGGCTCTATGGCCAGACTACCAATCACTACTGTCCTGGCATACATTTCTCAAAAGACCCAAAAAGTCATCCATGAAGCTCAGAAAAAAAACTTGTAAAAATGAAGAAAAAAATACAATTTATTGATAATTTTTGGGGGGCGTATGTGTTTAGAAAGACTTCAAACATTTTATGGACTCGAAAGCTTATTAGTTTGCTTCAGTTTTACAACTAGATGTTTCTGAGCTTTATGGATGACTTTTCAGGCCCATAAAGTTATCAGATCTTTCCAAAACTGCATAGGTGTTTACAGGTTTCCGGTAGTACATTGCAGCAAGCTTACTGGTATGTCTGTCCTCTAGACTAGAGTATCAAATACTACCGAAATCACTCGACTGTTAGCACCGCCAAAATAACGATCGATCACGTTTTGGAGAGCTCCAAATGGTCATGTGACATTAGTTTCTCACTCTTTTCTGATCAATGGAGATGTCCATTTGGAGCTCTCCAAATGGTCATGTGAGTTAACCTAAATTCAAAACACGATCGATCGTTATTTTGGCGGTGCTAACAGTCGAGTGATTTCGGTAGTAGTGTGTGTCAAATTTTAATGTGTCAAATTTTAATTTGTATTTCAGATCAAGGGAGCTTCTGTTATAGAAGTAGAGGCTCATCTCAAACTCACAAGGCTTCTATTATCTCAAAGGGTAATAATAAATAAACCATTTCCTGTACAGTTGATTTCCAATATAAACTCATTGAACTACAGGGTCTCTAGAGAGAGATCTTTAACAATATCTCCAGAAGATATAGACGGGATACCCGTCACCAACAATAACACAAGGTTGCTGAGAGGCAATATTATTGACATCCTTGTTTCGACTTCCCTCTAATCCATGTAGCTTAGTGCAGCTTTAAATACCCGTAAAACGGAGCACTGATGGAGGGAGGGGAGTAAAGTGCGCACCGTCGGCCTCAAGTTTATTAACTATGAGTACTATTACGAGCTACCGACGTTAAATAAAGACATTTACTCTTTACTTTACTTTTTATTATGGAATTTTTGGTCATTTTTCAGAAAACAATAGGAGCAAGTGTAGCACTACAGAATGCCTTAGCAGTGAATGTCCCTGCTATTTCTGACCAAGAAAAGGTACAAATAGTACTAAATAATTCATCATTGTTATCATTGAGGGCCACTAGTTTATCAGTGTAAACTGTCATGTGCCACCCTCATTACAATGTAAATAAGGTAATAGCAATGATGGTGATGATGATGGTGATAACCATGATGAACCTTATTTACATTGTAATGAGGGTGGCACATGATTTTATTAAATCATCATTATCATTACCTCATAATATATTAAATTACCGGTAATGTTATCTGAATAAACTATTATGATCATGGTCATCATTGCTGTCATCATCATCATTATTACCATTATCATTACCTCTTAAAATTAATGTTATCTGAATAAACCATTATCATCAGTTGTCATCATCATCAGTAATGGCCATGAGTGAACATTACAGTTTAAGAGGATATTTTTTACGAACGCGCGTATTGAGCGCCAAAAACCAATAGCATGGAGAATACGTTTTGTACAAGGCTAAAACTGCTTTAGCAAAGAGTTCAAGGTATTTGTGATGGTTTTTGAACGGTAAAAGTGAAATTAGAGTGTTAATCCAAAGTGAAAATTTGATTTGAAAACCGTCCACATGGGCTAGATCTGTATATTTGCTAGTATTGCTGATGTTTTCCTGAATTACCCCAAATGTGAAACAAAAAGCAGGAACATGGCTTTGTACAACGCTAAAACAGCTTTAGGCAGATAGTTTACTTTGTTTTTAATAGTTTGTGCTTGGTTAAAATAAAATTAGAGTGTTAATCCAAAGCGAAAATCGAAATTCAAACTGTCCAAAAGGGCTGGTTTTTGGCGCTTTTGGCGGATATTACGCGATGTTGAAAGAAATATCCTCTTAATATACTAATTTGTCCTTACAGATTCAGCGATACAGTTCTGCAGCTCAATTGTACAGTGAATTAGGGTTCCGTCGAAAGGCAGCATTCTTCACAAGAGTATCAGCTATGCAATGTGTATCACAGTCCCTCCCTGCCCAAGCATGGTCGGCAGTGAGTAGACACCATATTATATCAATATTATTTATCAAGTAAATATACAGATTTTTTTTATTTTTTTTATTTTTTTTATTTATTTTTGACAAAGTTTTTTATGCCCAAATAAAGTTATATTTTACATGTGGTATTTTACACAATGTTACATAGGTATTGGCTATATTTTTATTTACATGCTAATAATTCTTCACAATATACTGATGGTTAATTATATAAAAAACTAATAAGAACTACCAAGTACATGTAAGCTACATGTAACATGGAGTGCATCACTGTACAGTATTAGTCATTTCAGAGTTGATGTTTGCGGGGCATTGTGGGACTGTTTAGGGGACACTTCATTTTCAATACGGCGACAAGTTTGAATAGTGATGTATGAAAGGCATAAGTTAAGTTTGGTACAACAATTATGTTTACCCATGGTTTAACTAAATAGACAGCTTCCCCTAATACAGTCCCTGTGAACATCAACTCCAAAACTTCAATATATCAATAGTGAACAAAGATGATAAGTATACATCGAATACTACAAGAAAAAGAGATGATGGTAATAAAACTGACTGTATCAAATGTTTATCATTTATTGAAATAAAAGACGACTAAAGTTTGTAAAAATATTTTTACAAGATATTTTATAATGAAGGCAAATACGAGAAGTGACATTTTATTTTTACAAGATATTCATGTTATATCCTGATTCATTTTGTTAATTAATACAATGTACACTTCTATTTTTCATCTTTAGTCATATTCTTTACTTCTACAAGCAATCAAGGGCTACAATATTAACCTTGATCCACAGCATTTTCTCAAAGGTAAGCAGCATTACTTTAACAGTTCACTTGCCATTGCTTGATGTCTCTTGATGTACATTGAAGGTCTATTAACCCTTTCACCCCCGAAAGTGCCATATGGCACTCTCTCCAATAACAGTGTAAGTGACATGATCAATATCCAAATTCTCCTTTGGAATTCAAATAGCTTACAGGAGAATTTAGTTTTTGATCAGCAATCACTTCCACTTCCTGTCCAAGCCCCATCAAATGTCCAAAGTTTACTTTCTGTAGGTGTACACGTATTTCTGAAAGAATTGCATAAAATTTTAAAATTCATCACAAAAGTCACTTAGGCCATTTTCATGGGCACCCCTTCACTTGTCTACATTTGTATGTGTAAATAGATTGTCTTGATATTTGTTTAGGTCACCCCAATGGCTGGCCAGTATTACAGATAAGACTACTTCATGAGCTTGTTTACACAGCACGTAGACTTGGAGACCCATCACTTGCTGTTAGGTATGATTATAAACTTACATATTATAGTATAAGTACGATAATGGCGGTTGTGGCGATGATGATAGTGATTAGTAATAGTGATGTTAATGATTATGATAATACTGATGATGATAAAGATGATATTGATAATGGTGGCAATGATGATAATGGTGGTAATGATGATGGTGGTTGTGACAATCATTGATGACAATGATAGTGATTAGTGATAGTGATGTTAATGATTATGATAATACTGTTGATGATAAAGATGATATTGATAATTGTGGCAACGATGATAATGGTAGTAATGATGATGGTGGTTGTGACAATCATTGATGACAATGATAGTGATTAGTGATAGTGATGTTAATGATGATGATAATATTGTTGATGATAAAGATGATATTGATAATGGTGGCAATGATGATAATGGTAGTAATGATGATGGTGGTTGTGGTAATGATGATGGTGGTGGTTGTGGAGAAGATGATGATAATGATGGTAATGATGATGGTGGTTGTGATGATAATGGTGGTATTGATGATGGTGGTTGTGGTGATGATGGTGGTAATGATGATGGTGGTTGTGGTGATGATGATGATGGTAATGATGATGGTGGTTGTGGTGTTGACAATGATGATAATGATAGTGATGATAGTACTTGGTGATGCTGTTAATGATTATGATACTCTTCATCATAAAGATAATATTGATAATGGTGGTATTGACAATAATAAAAATGATGATGATGATAATACATCATGATAGTGATGATAATCACGTCAATTAAAATTAATTAATGATTGATAATGATCAAAGAGATGATATTCATGATGACAATAATGATAATAACATAACATTATCTTTCAATAATAATAAAAAATTATTATTACTCCATTAATGTTTTTGTTTCTTTTGCATTTAGGCATATGTCATTTCTTCTCCACACGATGCATGAACATCTGAGTGATTCAGAACTATCAGACTTAGCAGGAGGATTAGACACTCTAGCAAAGCAATGCGCAGGATCAACAGCATCTACATCTTCCAACACTAATGACAAACTGACAGCACAGAGTTTTCCTGATGTATCTTTAAGCCAGATGCCACTAATAAGGTGAGAAGAATACAAAACCTGCAGTGTTCATGGCAACTGTGTATCATGTATCTGAATCCATCAATAACACAGGGAACCCATCAATAACACAGGGAACCCATCCATAACACAGGGAACCCATCAATGACACAGGGAACCCATCGATAACACAGGGAACCCATCAATAACACAGGGAACCCATCAATAACACAGGGAACCCATCGTTAAAACAGGGATTCCATCAATAACACAGGGAACCCATCAATACAAAAGGAAACCCATCGATAACACAGGGAACCCATCAATAACACAGGGAACCCATCAATAACACAGGGAATCCATCAATAACACAGGGAACCAACCAATAACACAGAGAACCCATCAATAACACAGAGAACCCATCGATAACACAGGGAATCCATCAATAACACAGGGAATCCATCAATAACACAGGGAACCCATCGATAACACAGGGAACCAACCCATCAATAGCACAGGGAACCCATCAATAACACAGGAAACCCATCAATAACACAGGGAACCCATCAATAACACAGGGAACCCATCAATAACACAGGGAACCCACCAATAACACAGAGAACCCATCAACACAGAGAACCCATCAACACAGGGAACCCATCCATAACACAGAGAACCCATCAATAACACAGGGAACCCATCAATAACACAGGGAACCCATCAATAACACAGGGAACCCATCCATAACACAGGGTACCCATCCATAACACAGGGTACCCAACAATAACACAGGGAACCCACCAATAACACAGAGAACCCATCAATAACACAGGGAAACCCATCCATAACACAGGGAACCCATCCATAACACAGGGAACCCACCAATAACACAGGGAACCCACCAATAACACAGAGAACCCATCAATAACACAGAGAACCCATCCATAACACAGGGAACCCACCAATAACACAGAGAACCCATCAATAACACAGAGAACCCATCAATAACACAGGGAACCCATCCATAACACAGAGAACCCATCAATAACACAGGGAACCCATCAATAACACAGGAAACCCATCAATAGCACAGGGAACCCATCAATAACACAGGAAACCCATCAATAACACAGGGAACCCATCAATAACACAGGGAACCCATCAATAACACAGGGAACCCACCAATAACACAGAGAACCCATCAATAACACAGAGAACCCATCAACACAGGGAACCCATCCATAACACAGAGAACCCATCAATAACACAGGGAACCCATCAATAACACAGGGAACCCATCAATAACACAGGGAACCCACCAATAACACAGAGAACCCATCAATAACACAGAGAACCCATCAACACAGGGAACCCATCCATAACACAGAGAACCCATCAATAGCACAGGGAACCCATCAATAACACACAGAATTCATCAATAACACAGGGAACCCATCCATAACACAGGGAACCCACCAATAACACAGGGAACCCACCAATAACACAGAGAACCCATCAATAACACAGAGAACCCATCCATAACACAGGGAACCCACCAATAACACAGGGAACCCACCAATAACACAGAGAACCCATCAATAACACAGAGAACCCATCAATAACACAGGGAACCCATCCATAACACAGAGAACCCATCAATAACACAGGGAACCCATCGATAACACAGGGAACCAACCCATCAATAGCACAGGGAACCCATCAATAACACAGGAAACCCATCAATAACACAGGGAACCCATCAATAACACAGGGAACCCATCAATAACACAGGGAACCCACCAATAACACAGAGAACCCATCAATAACACAGAGAACCCATCAACACAGGGAACCCATCCATAACACAGAGAACCCATCAATAACACAGGGAACCCATCAATAACACAGGGAACCCATCAATAACACAGGGAACCCATCCATAACACAGGGTACCCATCCATAACACAGGGTACCCAATAAATAACACAGGGAACCCAACAATAACACAGAGAACCCATCAATAACACACAGAACCCATCAATAACACAGGGAACCCATCCATAACACAGGGAACCCACCAATAACACAGGGAACCCACCAATAACACAGAGAACCCATCAATAACACAGAGAACCCATCAATAACACAGGGAACCCATCCATAACACAGAGAACCCATCAATAACACAGGGAAATCATCCATAACACAGGGTACCCAACAATAACACAGGGAACCCACCAATAACACAGAGAACCCATCAATAACACAGAGAACCCATCAATAACACAGAGAACCCATCAATAACACAGAGAACCCATCAACACAGGGAACCCATCAATAACACAGGGAACCCACCAATAACACAGGGAACCCACCAATAACACAGGGAACCCACCAATAACACAGGGAACCCATCAATAACACAGAGAACCCATCAATAACACAGGGAACCCATCCATAACACAGGGAACCCATTGATAACACAGGAAACCCATCCATAACACAGGGAACCCATTGATAACACAGGGAACCCACCAATAACACAGGGAACCCATCAATAACACAGGGAACCCATCCATAACACAGGGTACCCAACAATAACACAGGGAACCCAACAATAACACAGGGAACCCACCAATAACACAGAGAACCCATCAATAACACACGGAACCCATCAATAACACAGGGAACCCATCCATAACACAGGGTACCCAACAATAACACAGGGAACCCACCAATAACACAGAGAACCCATCAATAACACAGAGAACCCATCAATAACACAGAGAACCCATCAATAACACAGAGAACCCATCAACACAGGGAACCCATCAATAACACAGGGAACCCACCAATAACACAGGGAACCCACCAATAACACAGGGAACCCACCAATAACACAGGGAACCCATCAATAACACAGAGAACCCATCAATAACACAGGGAACCCATCCATAACACAGGGAACCCATTGATAACACAGGAAACCCATCCATAACACAGGGAACCCATTGATAACACAGGGAACCCACCAATAACACAGGGAACCCATCAATAACACAGGGAACCCATCCATAACACAGGGTACCCAACAATAACACAGGGAACCCAACAATAACACAGGGAACCCAACAATAACACAGAGAACCCATCAATAACACACACAGAACCCATCAATAACACAGGGAACCCATCAATAACACAGGGAACCCACCAATAACACAGAGAACCCATCCATAACACAGGGTACCCACCAATAACACAGGGAACCCACCAATAACACAGAGAACCCATCCATAACACATGGAACCCACCAATAACACATGGAACCCACCAATAACACAGAGAACCCATTGATAACACAGGGAACCCACCAATAACACAGGGAACCCATCAATAACACAGGGAACCCATCCATAACACAGGGTACCCAACAATAACACAGGGAACCCAACAATAACACAGGGAACCCATCCATAACACAGGGAACCCACCAATAACACAGGAAACCCACCAATAACACACAGAACCCATCAATAACACAGGGAACCCATCAATAACACAGGGAACCCACCAATAACACAGAGAACCCATCCATAACACAGGGAACCCACCAATAACACAGGGAACCCACCAATAACACAGAGAACCCATCAATAACACACAGAACCCATCAATAACACAGGGAACCCATCCATAACACAGGGAACCCACCAATAACACAGGGAACCCACCAATAACACAGAGAACCCATCAATAACACAGAGAACCCACCAATAACACAGAGAACCCATCAATAACACAGAGAACCCATCCATAACACAGAGAACCCATCCATAACACAGGGAACCCATCAATAACAAAGAGAACCCATCAATAACACAGGGAATTCATCAATAACACAGGGAACCCATCAATAACACAGGGAACCCATCCATAACACAGGGAACCCACCAATAACACAGGGAACCCATCAACACAGAGAACCCACCAATAACACAGGGAACCCATCCATAACACAGGGAACCCATCAATAACACAGAGAACCCATCAATAACACAGAGAACCCATCAATAACACAGGGAACCCATCCATAACAGAGGGAACCCACCAATAACACAGAGAACCCACCAATAACACAGGGAACCCATCCATAACACAGGGAACCCACCAATAACACAGAGAACCCATCAATAACACAGAGAACCCATCAATAACACAGGGAACCCATCCATAACACAGGCAACCCATCAATAACACAGAGAACCCATCAATAACACAGAGAACCCATCAATAACACAGGGAACCCATCCATAACACAGGGAACCCATTGATAACACAGAGAACCCATCAATAACACAGAGAACCCATCAATAACACAGAGAACCCATCCATAACTCATGGAACCCACCAATAACACATGGAACCCACCAATAACACAGAGAACCCATCCATAACACATGGAACCCACCAATAACACAGGGAACCCATCCATAACACAGAGAACCCATCAATAACACAGAGAACCCACCAATAACACAGAGAACCCATCCATAACACAGAGAACCCATCAATAACACAGAGAACCCATTGATAACACAGGAAACCCATCCATAACTATACAGTCTGTACCTTTAATGGATATGAGTATATTTGGTTGATTTGATTGATTGATTCTATCAGATCCTTCAAGGTCCACTCGTTACCCACACATCTGAAGCCAGTTGGTAGAAAACGAGCATCTATTAGTGATGCTACTTCAAATGGACCATTCATTTTCTCGTCCTTACGAAGAAACCCCAAAATACAGAAAAAGAGGAAAAGTATGTGACAGTACATCATTGTCTAGGCATTAGAGTCATTGTGTGGGAAGTACATGTAGTTACAGTACGATTCGTGCTGTGCATTCACCGTGACATATCCAAGCATTCTGATTGGTTGATCAACGATTTTGCAAGTTATGATTGGTTAAATAGATGTCTTTCAATCCGTACCGTGACCATAACTCCATACCATAGGTTTCCCACTCTTACACAAAAATGATGCTATTAATAATAATATTATCATCATCAACTACACACTGTACATTGTATTTCATCCACATTTGTGATATCGATCATCAGTTACTATGTGTATTTTTGATATCCATCAGCTGTTTAAAGTCCTTGGATCTCATTATTTGCCTTCAAATGATGGGCAAACACTACCCCCCATGTGATATCAAGCAGAGAGTATTCTATTGACACTGCTTGAAGCATATACACTGTGTGAGTTGTGTAATCAAGCAGAGAGTATTCTATTGACACTGCTTGAAGCATATACACTGTGTGAGTTGTGTAATCAAGCAGAGAGTATTCTATTGACCCTGCTTGAAGCATATACACTGTGTGAGTTGTGTAATCAAGCAGAGAGTATTCTATTGACACTGCTTGAAGCATATACACTGTGTGAGTTGTGTAATCAAGCAGAGAGTATTCTATTGACACTGCTTGAAGCATATACACTGTGTGAGTTGTGATATCAAGCAGAGAGTATTCTATTGACACTGCTTGAAGCATATACACTGTGTGAGTTGTGATATCAAGCAGAGAGTATTCTATTGACACTGCTTGAAGCATATACACTGTGAGTTGTGTAATCAAGCAGAGAGTATTCTATTGACACTGCTTGAAGCATATACACTGTGTGAGTTGTGTAATCAAGCAGAGAGTATTCTATTGACACTGCTTGAAGCATATACACTGTGTGAGTTGTGTAATCAAGCAGAGAGTATTCTATTGACACTGCTTGAAGCATATACACTGTGTGAGTTGTGTAATCAAGCAGAGAGTATTCTATTGACACTGCTTGAAGCATATACACTGTGTGAGTTGTGTAATCAAGCAGAGAGTATTCTGTTGACACTGCTTGAAGCATATACACTGTGTGAGTTGTGTAATCAAGCAGAGAGTATTCTATTGACACTGCTTGAAGCATATACACTGTGTGAGTTGTGTAATCAAGCAGAGAGTATTCTATTGACACTGCTTGAAGCATATACACTGTGTGAGTTGTGTAATCAAGCAGAGAGTATTCTATTGACACTGCTTGAAGCATATACACTGTGTGAGTTGTGTAATCAAGCAGAGAGTATTCTATTGACACTGCTTGAAGCATATACACTGTGTGAGTTGTGTAATCAAGCAGAGAGTATTCTATTGACACTGCTTGAAGCATATACACTGTGAGTTGTGTAATCAAGCAGAGAGTATTCTATTGACACTGCTTGAAGCATATACACTGTGTGAGTTGTGTAATCAAGCAGAGAGTATTCTATTGACACTGCTTGAAGCATATACACGGTGTGAGTTGTGTAATTTTGTAAGCTGCTGTTCTTTGCAGATACTCTTTGGGTTCAAGGAGAAGTAGGACAAGCATCCATGGAAATCTACAATACAATGCCATTTGAGCTTAAAGTCGAGAAAATGGTAGGTCAGCAAACTGATAACACATCCGTTTGACCATCTATTACATCATTGTATGTCAGTTTAAACATTTTGTTACTGTTATGGATAAGTTATAGTAGTAGTACTGTTATAGAGGAGATTTCATGTGACTGTGAAAATCCATGGCATACTTCACAGCACAGACACAGTACAAAATTGTCCAAAATCCTAAAACATCATGATTCCAATACGGACACAGCATGGCACATCCATGCCGTACATTTTCCACAGTCATCCAAACACTGCTCTATCTAGTATACTTTATTATTTCTCATGAGAATAATGTGATTTTATCATATGTTGTAAAGGTACTTTGTATAGAAGGAGTAGACTTTGAGCCCTTTCCAACATGTCTGTCACTTCCACCCAAAACTGGTCCCCATTCGGTCATGCTCCTTGGTATTCCACATGGTAAAGGAACATTGAACATCACAGGTGAATATTAGGCAGTTCTTCTCTAATACGTATATAAGTTACAGTGAGGACACACTAACCAGGACCCCTTGAGCAAAACTGACCAATCAGATTACACCTGAAAATAATCACATTCCAACAAAAGTCATCTGTGCCAATCATCATTATAACTATAATGCTGATTGGCCCAGACAACTTTTGTTGGAATGTGATTATTTTCAGGTGTAATCTGATTGGTCAGTTTTGCTCAAGTGGTCCCGGTTAGTGTGTCCTCACTGTAAGCTTGAATTGAAGGTGTTTAACTTCGTCAGGCAAAGGAAATAGACGACAAACGCGTATTCAGACGTTTCGCCGGTGAAGGCTTCTTCAATTCCTATATTACCAGGCATGGCATCTAATAACTGTTCTTCAAGTTAAGCTTGCTTTTCACTACTTACACAAGCATAAGCATTGTAATTATTGTTGTGTTTATGCTTACATCAGGGGCCGTCTATTCAATAAACCTTTTACAACTATAATTTACAAGTGTAGCTGTTATTATGTTCTTGGCAGCTAAAACAGTAGCTACACTTGTAAATTACAGTTGTAAAAGTTTGATTGAATTGACCTCAGGTCTGATTTCACATGACACAATCTTTGTGTGCCTGTACTTGTGCTTGTAAAATTGCACTTTTGTTACATCAAGTGCATGTATTCTTTCCAAGGTTATACTATCAGGGTACTTGGTACAGAGAGCACATGTCCATTGTCTAAAGACAACATGCAGGACAAAGATGACTTTCCTGTAGCAGTTGATGTAGTGGGATTCATGCCTCTTCTCCAAGTAAGCACGTCACTACCCAAAGTACGCTCAGCACCAACCGACCTTGACAGCCCTCAATCAGCTCCGCTTGTGACTGCCGTAACACTATATGCAGGGCAAAGGTATGTATACTACCAGTATTCACAAAAAGGAACGAACAGATACCTCTGTGTTGCTACGATATTCAAACAATGTTCAGGGTGGGAGTGAGGGTAAAAGTATTGATAATCTACAGTATATCTATAACACGAGTACATGTGACCGGCATGAAACCTCAGTACATGTTAACACCTGAACACATGCACTCGATGCCGACTAATCATTATCTAATACAAGCCCAGTAGGAGCAAATTAAATATTTTAATCTCGATTAAAATAAACCAAAGAAAGAAATAAAAGAAAAAGGAAAAGAGAAGGGAAAAATGTGTCTGCTATAACGAGAGTTGTATGTACATTACGGAATGCACCAATTCTAAAGGCCTGAGTTACCTTCCTTGAGTATTCAGTAGAACCAAGTTTATTCAAGGGTTCTTTATTTGTTTGTGTATTTCAGCATGAAGGGGACAGTCACACTGGAAAATGTTGGGAAAAGAGCCGTAGAGTCCATTGTTATTAACTTGGGGAGTGACCTCAGTGAAGGTTAGTTAGTTAGTTCCATAGTTTCAGATGATAATTCCTTGGGATTCACCATATGAATATGAGGTCAGGGGACAACATAAGAATTATTATTGTATTGGAATGTCAGTGGAATAATAAAAAAATGAATAGATGGAAAATGAAACTAAAAATGTGTAAAATTACCCGAAGAAGCGATGGCTTGCCTATCATCTTTAAGTTAAGGGAGGAAAACTGGAGTACCCAAAGAACAACCCTAAAAGCAAGGGAGAGAACAAACTGAAAAATTCAACTCCATGAAGTGACAGTTCTGTCCAGGAATTAAACCAGACACCACAGTGGTGAGACCACTGTTGCTCCCCTAAGTTTTTTTTTTTTTTAATGTATAAACATTGAAAAAGACAAGCAAACCAACTGTATTTGTGATTTGTTTCATCAAGGAGCCCATGATATATTCAGCTTTGACCAGGACGAAGTAAACGCCTGCTTGCCATTGGATCCTGGCAAACCAGCAGACATCTCAGTTCAGATTACTGGGATCTATCATGTCCCATCAGGCATTGGGAGCTCTGATAACCTTAACTATGACCCTGAAGCACCCTGGGGTTTGAATGGCATTATACAATTCCGTTATTCTGGAGAACTTGAGAAGGAACATTTATACCGCCGAGTTTCCATGACGATAGATGTATCTGTAGCACCAAGTCTTCACTGTCACAATTATGAACTCAGAGCGATTCTAAGGTTAGTCACATGACGTACAGTAATAATTCATTGTTGCTATTTTATCTGAATTTATTATTAAATATTTAATCTATTTTGAGATAACCTGAGAGGTACTCACCATAATAATATCGAGTGGGAGGAGGGGGGGGGTTGCCGACAAATGTTTTCCCTTCCTTTTTTTTATTTAGATTACTCCATTTCTGTCCCATTTGTTTTCCCATCTTTTCTATTTTTTTCTATTTTATTCCCATTTTCTCCCATGCACTATTTTCTACATTGTCCAAATCTTGGTATCTTAGTCTATTATACTAGTCTATTATGATCGCGCACACAAATTTTCCAGTGCACACACTCTTTCCACATTATCTCCAGTGAACTTATATGCACACTGAACAATTTGTGTGCATGTGTTATAAAAGTCAGAAGTAATACATTAAGACAAAGCAGGGCCGTACACAGGGGGGGGGGGGACAGTTGCCCCCCTAGCAAGTCGAAAAATACACCAAAAAGTACTGAGAACTGTACTACAGTTGAACATCCAGGTGGTGACCACTCTCGTAAGCGACCACCTCTCCTAAGCGACCAGTTTTTCAAAATACCAAAAGTTCAGTTCCAAGTCAAATCAGTGTAGTTGTAACCTCTCGTAAGCGACTGCCTCAAAGCTTGATATTTTGGGTGGTCGCTTACAGGAGGTTCGACTGTATTTTTATTTTTTTGCTTTGTTAAATACATACTGCCCCCCTTGGTTATGTACGGCCCTGAGTTTGACTGAAATGTTCTCTTGGTTGCAGTGATGAATCACAGTGTTTGCTATTATTTGATGCTGATAATAAAACATCTAACGACATGCAGTTAGAATGTGCAGTACAACCTCCATCAGGTATGGTATGTTATTTCACTCCATCAACATGTTACCATATACGACCTTAGAGAATGCGCGAAATATGACAGCGTATTGCACAGTAGCAGACTAAGTATGAAATATTTGCTGAGGTCGGCAGCAATATTAGATATATAGTTTATAGTTTAATAAAACTTGTTTATGTACGTATATATTATACAGTCATTCTCAAAAAGGTTGTCCAGATGAAAAGACTACAATACTACAATAAAGTCACGTGATTCATTATGTTTTCAATTTCTGCGCGCGGAACTACGAGTTGATACCAGTGCCATTACATTCAGTTCTCACAATGCCGTGTACTTTTGCATCTCAAATTGAAATTCCACGCGAGGAAATTGAATACATAATGAATCACGTGACTTTATTGTAGTATTGTAGTCTTTTCATCTGGACAATCTTTTTGAGAATGACTGTATATACCTTAAAGTTCCGAAAGTAACGACCCCCCGATAGTAGCGACCCCCAGAAAGTAACAGTAAAATTGGATGGCTCCTATTAAATCCCGAAAGTAGGATTGTTGTGAAATTTACGGTATAATATTTTGTATAGAGCAGATTTCGTATGACTGTGAAAAACCATGGCGCACGGCATGGCACGGTCATGGCACGGATTCATTTGAAATCCTAAATCGGCACGGCATGACACTTCCGTGCCGTAAGTTTTTCACAGTCATACGAAATCTGCTCTATAGTTTAATAAAATTTAATGAATATTGTAATATTCAAATATTACAATCCAATGATCAATAGGGCTGCAATATTTTTCATATTTCTGTGTGTTAAGTTTAGTGCTGTCGGGTTTTTTTAGAATCTTTGCTTTCAAAATGGTACTTCACTACAATCAGTGATCAATATATTGCACAGAGAGAACAATAGGGCCGGGCATCAAATAGTATAAACTAAACAGATATAACGCAGTGGAATTTTAAATTGCTATTTAATTTTTTGTTAGACAAGTTTTTCAGATTAATTTATTAGAAATATGTTCTATCCTCAATGGTTAAACAGCTTGAAACTTCTGGATGAATTACTAGCATTATGCCATGTTCAGAAAATGTTCATGTATTAGTGATGGTTTATACTGCATTTCAAAGGATTTTAATGGACGAAAACTGCAGAGTTTAGAATGGCTGTGTTTGTGTCATTACAACACTTGACATTAAAATAATACTTGTGTTCCATATGAAAAAAGGGGTTCTTGAAAGAGCTGTAAACATCATTATGTAGAAAATGATAACAGCTGCCTCTAACGCAATTAAAAAGATAAAACTTTTAGTTCAACATTTCACCAATATTATTGCTTTAAAGCATTAATGGAAAAGTTACAAAAGGCTTCTCTAGAGAATCAAGTTGATTCTCATCTTTCTCAAGTGTGTCTTAATAGTCTTTACTCTGAGCATAAACATATCTAAAGATGCCATTAAAACTAAAGCAGATGTATTTACACAGTGAACACAATTGCTGCATATTCAACTCCAGTAACAATGCAGTTCTAGCTATATTACTTGTGGCTGATCTACAATAAATAATAATTATTGCTGGTACAAGCAATTTCATTTATCAAAGGTTTGTTATATTAAATCTTGGCTCAGCAAGCAAGATTTTAAATCACTGTATTTTTGGCTTGGTTCATAACGTCATAAATACAGTCATTTGACAAGGAAAATTACACATTCAACCAGCCATATCTCAGCTGCTATTTAACCGATTGCTGTGAAATTTGGCGTGTAAACTGATTTTTCGAAATATTGATATCAAAAACAAAATATTTTTTTGTGACGTCACACTTTAGGACTCTTTTGAGAACATTGTAACATTTCAAATTTTGTTAGTCATATTTTTTCTTTTACTTTTATCATGTTTTCATCCTATTTAAAATTTCAGGAAACAAGCTTTATTTACACACTATTTTGGCAAATGCACCGACCTCTTCATCTCAATATCTTATCATACATCTATTCCTCTTTACTCAGACATAGGGGCCCAAACATCACCTGACATCCTTAGTATCCAAGGAAATGACTCAAAAAGGTATGCATGGTTACTAAGATACAGAATTCCCAGTAAAGAATCCATTACTAATGAAATTTCTAGTGTCGTTTCATAATATTTGTTTTTGTTCAAATTTAATATTTTAAAATTATTGCATAAATTTCTTCTCTAGTCAAGTCTTTATCTTTATATTATTTTCATTTGTTCCTTGTTGTAGAATTAGTGTGTATTTACCAAGATTCCTTCTTCCACTTGATCCTGAACAAGAACAGGTAAACACTGACTTGTGAATAATATTATTGCCCTTTTTCATTTAGGAAACAATATTATGATAAATTATTATATGGCACAAGCTACTTCTGGTAAAATTGCACGATCTGTTTGGTTGTTTAGATCCGACACTTATTTGGACTTTGTGCAAGTGGTCTGTATAACTGATACAGACACTAATTACATGATTGACAGAAAGCTCCCATTTTTTTTTGTATTACCCCCAAGGCGCAAAGCATTATGTGCTATGAGAAAGTAGAGAATACAGGTCTCTCCACATGACCATATTGGACAATTGCCATTGGTCTGAGTGCTCATGAATTATTAATGAGTTTGATAAAAGTATTTCTAGATTTTTACTACTTTTAATATTGGTTTAGGAGGGCCATTATGTAGACTTAGGGTGACCAGTAATAATGGATGGAGTGGGTAGTGGATGGAGGGGGTAGTGGATGGAGTGGGTAGTGGATGGGGGAGTAGTGGATGGAGTGGGTAGTGGATGGAGTGGGTAGTGGATGGAGTGGGTAGTGGATGGAGGGAGTAGTGGATGGAGGGAGTAGTGGATGAAGGGGGTAGTGGATGGAGTGGGTAGTGGATGGAGTGGGTAGTGGAGGAGTGGGTAGTGGATGGAGGGGGTAGTGGATGGAGGGAGTAGTGGATGGAGGGAGTAGTGGATGAAGGGGGTAGTGGATGGAGTGGGTAGTGGATGGAGTGGGTAGTGGATGGAGTGGGTAGTGGATGGAGGGAGTAGTGGATGAAGGGGGTAGTGGATGGGGGAGTAGTGGATGGAGTGGGTAGTGGATGGAGTGGGTAGTGGATGGAGGGAGGGAGTGGGATGGAGGGAGTAGTGGATGAAGGGGGTAGTGGATGGAGTAGGGATGGATGGAGTGGGTAGTGGATGGAGTGGGTAGTGGATGGAGGGAGTAGGGAAGGAGGGAGTAGTGGATGGAGGGAGTAGTGGATGGAGTGGATAGTGGATGGAGTGGGTAGTGGATGGAGGGAGTAGTGGATGGAGGGAGTAGTGGATGGAGGGAGTAGTGCAAATAAAGTCTCTACTACTACTACTTACTATTTTCACTGTTTAATAGCTATCTGAAAAGAATAGACGGCTCAAGTACTGCCAGGCTGTCAAGGACATGGTCAGACTCTCCTGGAGATTAGTATCCTGAGAATAATAATAATAATTTATTATTTATATTGCGCATTTATCTATGAAATACTCATTTTAAATGCGCATTAAAATTGTATCTCTAATACAAGCTAATTGGATCTCTAATACAAGCTAATTGGATCTCTAATACAAGCTAATTGGATCTGGAGTAATTTTCCATTAATAATTTTAATTATTAAAATATGTAATATTTTTATTCAATTTTTATTTTAAAGCGCATCGAGTTTTATTAAATATTCATTTGCAAATGGAAATTTGAAAAACTTAATATCATAGTGATAAAAGACAATTAAATACTGATATATAATTAATAAATAATGGCATCCCATTTGTTCAACGCCTTTGGGCATCATAAAACTATTCTTAAAACGTTCAGTTCTGCATTTGTATAATGGATAAATTCGTGGGTTTCTCAACCATACCTAGAGAATTGATGCCGAAATGGTTAGAATCGTTTTCGTACGAGTGGGAAAGTTACGGTATCGTACCCTGCTGTATCGTACCCTGCCGTATAAAAGAGTTTCTGGAGAGATGCTTTTTGATTGGTTCAGAAAGAAGCCATTTGAGTGTCACGGTACCACAGGGTTCCCACTCATACGAAAACTACTCTATTCCAATATTCGTGAGAATCTTAGTAATGTTGTCAATAGGTGTTTGTCCACAGCTGATAGCGCGTGTTGTCCTTAACTATGACCAGCCTGCTTGTCAAGTATTTGGCTTTGGAAATATAGATAACTTTAAGTTGAACCGCAGCACACTAGAACTCCTTAAACCAGATCCTATAGTGTTTGGTAAGTGTTTAGCTTACAGCTCTTGTACACTGTTGTATTGAATATGAAATAGCACAAATCATCCCATTTTATTCTCTTTGCTCTCTTTTTCTATTTCTTCCTTTTTCTTTTCTCCTCTCTCCATTTTTCTTCTCTTCCCTTTCCCTTCTCTCCTCTTCCCTTCCTTTCTCTTCTCTTACCTTCTCTTCCCTTCTCTCCTCTTCCCTTCTCTTTTCATCATTTCTCTTTTCTTTCCTTCTCTTCTCTTCCCTTCTCTTTTCATCATTTCTCTTCCCTTCTCTTTTCTTCTCTTTTCTTCTCTTTTCTTCTCTTCTACGTTCTCTTTTCTTTTCTTCTCTTCCCAGTTCTCTTCTCAGTTCTCTTTTCTTCTCAGTTCTCTTCTCAGTCCTCTTTTCTTCCCTTCTCTTCTCTTTTCTTCTCTTCCCTTCCTTTCTCTTCTCTTCTCTTTTCTTCTCTTCTCTGCTCAGTTCTCTTCTCTTTTCTTCTCTTCTCTTAGTTTTCTTCATCTCGTTTCTCTTGAACCTGGTTTTCACAAGCGATGCAACCATAAGCACAGTAAAATGAGAACAAACAACTTTTTTCCTATTTCTTGTGCTTGCATTAGTATGCTCGCATCGGGCCGTTTTTAGACACAACAAAAAAAGCAGCTTTTCGACTCTCCTCCTTCTCATGTGTGTTGACCTTTTCAGACCTCACAGTAAACAACGAGGTGTATAACCGCGAGGAAGGCGTCTCGGTTCCATGTTGTTCCACAGTTGTAATCAGTGTTCAAGTCACCAACAATCGAGGTATACTATACTACTACTATAAACTATTTGAGCTCTTTGAAAAACACACGAATGCAAATTATTCCAAATTGAACGAGCAATCGTATGATTAATATGGTAAAAGCATTGAGAGTTCATGTAATGCGCGAGAAATAAATTATTACATTATTATTGATACTAAACAACTGACAGGAATTCGTGATTAAACTACAGAACTCACGAACCATGCTATCGTGAACTATCGAAAGCAAAGAAGTGTTCAAGATAGCGGAAGTTCGAGATATAAACCGAGTAATTGTAGCAGGGAAATGAGGGACATTGTTAGCCAACTGTAGTTTAGACTGTGTCGGTGTATAACAATCAACAAAGTATTGACCATCCCTTTTTGAATCATTCTAGACTCCCTCGCAGTCGTTTTGAGTGTCGTCCACGCAACACGCTCTCTCCACGCTAAAATGGTTGCGAGGTTCATTCAGGACACACTAGTTTTACATCTTTTTTCGTGAATTTGTTTTTCTTTGTCAAACACACAAAACCCCACATCGACTCAACAAAGAACTTGGTGTGTGGTAGATGACATAGGTTCAATTAGGACAAAACATGTCAATGTAAAAAAGTCGTAAAAACCCAACAAGTGCCTCATTAAAACCCAAATATGTCCAGCTGAACTGTGTTTTTTCTTGCTTCGATAACATGAGATTTTGTCATTTTAAAGAATCAAGCTACCTGTACTCTGCATTAGGGCGTTTGTATTTTTATTAAACCACTTTAAATTCAAACCCTACGTTCAAGTCAACAGAAAAGCTGGGAACCATTAACAAATTTTTAAACTCTTTTATGCTTTTGTAAAGCCTAAATATGTTTGGCCTTGACATCTGTCACCACAGGCAACCCATTAGCATTTTTAAACTTCCTTTTCTTGAGTCATGTGACATCTGTCACCACAGGCAACCCAATTTTTTTTAACTTCCTTTTTTATTTTGTAAAGCCCAAATTAAGTGCTGGCCTTGGCTCTTCTCGAGTCACGTTTTTTAACTTCCTTTCTACTTTTGTAAAGCCCAAATTAAGTTGAATCACGTGACATCTGTCATTTTTAACTTCCTTTATGCTTTCGTAAAGCCCAAATTAAAGTGCTTATGAAGCTTATTTTTTTATTTTGAAAATCGATTACATATGAAGTGAATAGTGGGATGTTTCAGTGTTTTGTGATTTGAGCTTCGCATTTGCGAGTTATAAAGGTTTGAAATCGTGATATGGTAATTCAGTGACGTCAAAGGAGGCATCATTTATTATACAAAAGCGCCCCTTTGCAAATGACTGACATTTTTAAACTGGCAAAAAGTTATTCTACAACTTATATAAAAGATGTTAAACTTTTTTTTCTATTTCAGAAAAGAGCAATACTTGAAAAAATATAAATAAGTTACAGCAAAAGCCTTCTTTGACGTCACCGAATTAGCATATCACGATTTCAAACCTTTATAACTCGCAAATGCGAAGCTCAAATCACAAAATACTGAAACATCCCACTATTCACTTCATATGTAATCGATTTTCAAAATAAAAAAATAAGCTTCATAAGCACTTTAAGTGTTGGCCTTGGCTCTTCTCGAGTCACGTGACATCCGTCACCACAGGCAACCCATTTTTTTAACTTCCTTTATGCTTTTGTAAAACCTAAATAAAACATGTTTCGCGACATCTGACATCTTCCCGTTGATCATCGTTTCATTATATGGCCCATTAGCCTAGGGGTTCCACTCCGTCCCAGCTCCTCTAACTTTAGAGTCGTTTTCGTATGAGTGGGAAGTACTTACGGTACGGTTCGTACCGTGCGGTGACCGTCTATCGCGCCATCATCATGCCGTATCCAAGCATTCTGATTGGTTTGATGATTTTGCGCGCTGTGATTGGTTGGATACAATGTCTTCGACGTACCGTGACCGTAACTCCGTACCGTAGGTTTCCCACTCATACGAAAACGACTCTAATAGGCCGCGGCTTACTAGTACAAGACATTTATACTTGCCGAATGCCGGGAACACAGACAGACAGTGCCCCCTATACGCGTTGGTAGATGTGTTTATTTTTTTTATTACAGATATGAGTTACGACAACATGTCATTACGATTCGAGCCGTACCAGGACCACGCAAACGGCTATCGTGCGAGCGAACAGAATGGGAAAGTGGCCTGGTTAGGAGATTTGACAACCCGCGCTCGCAATGTGAGTATAACACTGCAGAATGTAAGGCGTTTATGGGGGTGTTTCTTGGTGCTACAGTCTGCATTGTATTCTTGGTTAGGTTTCTTTGTATGCAGGGTATTGTTTTGGTTCAAGTTCATTCTTCTCGTTCTTTGTGTTCATTGTCTAACGTCATATGGTGTTCTGCAACACCAAGAAACCTCCGTTTATGGCCACGATCCCGGGGGGAGTAGCCTGCGTAGCTAGTCCTAGGGCCCTAAGGGGGAGGGGGAGAGGAACTGGTGAGTTATCTAGGTCAATTATATTTGAGTACAGTACGTACTGGCGTACCATGGTATGTATAATTAGTACTGGGGCCAATTCAATAAAACTTTTACAACTGTAAATTACAAGTGTAGCTGTTGTTCTTGGCAGATAAAACAATAGCTACACTTGTAAATTACAGTTGTAAAAGTTTTATTGAATTGGCTCCTGGTTGGGATCGTGGCTTCGGGGCTCGTTCTCACTGCGATATACATGTGTGATATAACGCTTCTTGTGCTTGCCCCAGTCCACTAACGGCCTGCAAACGCCGACTACTTGTCAGTCGCAGGTGAAAACCCGTTGATCAAGTATTTATCTACATCTCAAAACACATCATTGGTTTTTAACTTTTTCTATTCACCGCAGATAAGTGCTGGATCGTCGTTGGGTCATTCATGTTCCTTTGTGTTCTTCTACGCGGGAGATTACTTCATGGACATTACCTGCACTGGAGACGAAAATCAAACGACTCGAGACGACCTGCCAGTACAAGACAGCACGTGTAGATGGAGCTACGGCCCACCGCTGAAGATTACAGTCATAACCTAGACTATAATGCAATGAAAGACGAAACATGACCGAGTATGTACTCTTTAAGTTTCACTTTCATGGTTGTAGAGAAATTGGCTCCCATAGTTTTATATGAAATGTTGCGAACTGTTGCAAGTGTTTCCAAATGGCAACCGAATAACTTATCAGTCTGAACGCACGTACCTTTGTTCAACAACACGTGGTGAAATGTACAACATAAATACGATCAAGTGTTCGAAGAATGGGGACCACGTGCGTCAGGCAATTCATATGCAATCTTCTTTTGATCGAATTGAATAATTGAATAATTGTTTTCACAGACGTGGAAATCAAATGAAATCGCCTCTTGGCTTATATTTTTACTTGTATAAAAGTTTGGTCAACTGGGAAATAAAATATGAAATATGATGAAAACCATTGGTAGGGAACATTAATGGACTCTTTTCTCCCTCCTCACTGATCCGTTCCTCTCCGCTCTATATACTAATGGATTTTACCTTCTGCTTAGAATTGTCCTTCAATGAGTTACTTAGCTCTAAGTAAAGTGGTTTTCATAAACGCGTGAATTAGACAGTCTAATACACATTAACACTAATTCCATTGTGTTCTTGTGATTTCATTTGACTATTACACAGTAATAGTTTCTGTGTCTCACGGGTTTAGAGTGATTGCAATAAACCCATGAAATAAAAATTAGATGTCAGTGTGTAATAGTCGAATAGTCACAAAAGAAAACAATGTAAATAAAGTCTACTAGTGTCCATTAGTCTACTAACTTTTTCACGGGTTTATTGCAATCACTCTACTAAACCTGTGAAATAGATAGTACTAGTAGACCTTATTTCCATTGTTTTCTTTTGTGTCTATTAGACGGTCTGTGTAGCAGAAACTGTATAATAATCTAGAGTATAAAGATGACATTCTTTATTTTGATAGACATATTAATTTTGATTTCACAGGTTTATTGCAATCACTATGAAAAACCACTCTAACTCTAACATGGTACATTAGGAAAAGATTAGAACGATTTCTAACTATTGTGTCAAGCTGTCTCGAACAGGCTAGTCTCCTATGCACCCGTTCTTATTTTCGGGATCCCTGCGCAACCTCGTTGAGAGGGAGCACAGGGATCCCGAAAATAAGAACGGGGAATTTATAGTGTTTCTTCGGCTCATTAATAGTCGATCACATTAATTTTGAAGATGGTGATGGGAGGGTCGGTCCACTTTGCTCCCTTCCAACGTAGAAAATTGTCAATTGAAGTTTTCATGATTCTTAGAGGAGAAAAGAAAAAAAATGGGAATTTAGGCAAAAAATAGCACAGGGAGACCGCAAATGTTATGACAACACAAACGCCTCAAGGGTTCGACTGAATGGCCACCTGTTATTTCTGTTGACCTTTCGTTGATTTCTTATATTTGAAGTAAACTTTACAGCTAACGATCCGTTCTACGGATGAATAATTCCGGGTCAATTTGACGGAATAAAAATATTTTTCATAGATGAAAATGGGGGTTTTGAAAATATCATTATTTCCTCTCGAAAAATTTATCTTTAACCAAACATATATCGAAATTTTCATTTATTTACGATTTCTTTTTCATTTTGTTCAATAGAGGCTAAAATATGTTTGTTTATTTACTTATAGAGACATTTTTTAAATCTCAGGAATTTATTATTTTGACACTTTTAAAATTCATTTTTTAAATTTCTTAGTAAAAATTTAAAGATAACTTTACGAGCTTATTTTTCGACAAGAAGTATTTCAAATACTTGAGTTGTTGTTCCTATTTCTATCATTACACTGTAACCAGTCACTTTCCCAGGATAGCGGGTAATTAATTGAAGCAGTAACTATTTATATTCTTTGCCCCACCAACGAATTATCACTTTATACTTTTATCCTGTTCTCTAATTCTTATTATATACATGAATATATCATTCAGCTCACTGACTTGCTTCAATCCTTGGATTTTTGAGAAAATCGATATCCTTTTCTTAGATTTCATAAGAAATCGAAAAAATTCCAACTTTTACCATTTCAAAAATGTTAAATATTTTCACGATTTTAGTCCTTTTGTGGTATAAATTTAACGATAATAAATACTTCTTTGGTATGTAAAAATAATTTTCCTTGAATTCAAAGATTTGGAACTGAAAGACCTGCTTTCATTAATTAATATTGTCAATATTTGGGATCGTATTTGCTGTTGGACTTCTTCTTCTGTGAAGTTGCGCGCGCTGTGAAGTTGAATCACTTTTGATCTCCAGTCAAAGTTAACAATCATATATTGACGGCTACCTATTAGTAGGCAGCAGTAGTGACTGTAGGTAGCTGGCAACCAAAGGCTACATGCTCCAAAACACGTTGTTTTAGCTCTCCAACTTGCTGTCTCAGCGCACTGGCAACTGCGTTGAGCTCAATGTTCTTTTCCTTCAACTGCTGGACGCGTACTTCCAGTTGCGCCTCGCGCTCAAGTTTTTTCCTTCGACATTTTGATGCGGCTACTCGATTTTTTTGCTTTTTTCTTTCCCGTTTGACTATTTCTTGTAGCTCTAAGTCTATCGGTGGAAGCGGGAGGACATTAAGACCTTGGCTTCGTATTGAATGTTCCTCAAATTTAAAGTTATCAGGTTCGCTTATTTGGTCACCAGAAAACGATGTAGTTAGAGGGTTGATTTTAGCGCTTTGTTCACACTGATCGACATGGTTAGTTACATAACGCAAACTGTCACTATCACAAGAATTCTCTCTTGAATTATAACTTGGGTGCGTTTCATGAGTCCTATCCGTCGGCCATCCGTAAGAAAGGTGTGCCGTACCTGTTGGGACTGCCTGTTGATCAGTTTTAGCATGTTCATGAGTAACATGCTCTTGATGCGTGTGTTGCTGATCGTGAATATGCTGGAGTGCTTCAACAAAGCCCTGCACGTACACCTCACGTTGTTTGGCTACGCTGTTGCCTTCACGCAGTATCCTTGTAGGCGTCGGCGTCTTGTTTTGTATGCTCGCAAGTATTTTCTCAAACTCAGGCGACACGAGACTGAAGAGAGGGAACTCTGGAGACGAGATAGGCCCCGGGTTTCCTCGAGGAGTCAAGCCAGTGTTATTGCCAATAAATCTTTCCAATTCAGGAGAAACAATTTTGAACATTCCGTTGATGTCAGGAGATTGGTGAAAAATCCCAATATTCGAATTCCTGTCATTCATAGGCCGGTGGTTCTCTTGGTTAGTGACATGAGTAGTAGTAGGACGAAGATTCAATCTCATAGCGTTTTTATCGTATTTGTTATAGGAGTTTCCCGCCAGCGAGTGCGACTGCTGTTCGTAAAAGAGCACATCCATGTTATCGTAGTTACGATAAATATCGCCCATACTTTCGTTCGTTGAATCTGCGTCCCTTGATAACAGCGAATAACTACAAAACTGGCATTTTTTCGACGCACTGAAGCCGCTATGGCTTACCTGCAATTTTTAAGGATGAAGTAACCTTTCGCACTTGAACATTACGTCACCTGGTAAGCCGCTTATTGGCCAGAATATTTTGGCGCCAAAAAGAAAGAATACAGACGCGCGCGCGGAGTCGAAAGGTGAAATATTTTTTAGACCAGCAAACGAAATAACGAACTTTTTTCAAAAAACTACTCTTTCGAGCAAGAAAAACGTTTTCAAAGCTGATATTTTTCTCTTTTATTCTTTGACACTTTTGATTCTTGGAGATAAACATAGCTTTTGCGTACAAATATAAACAATTATGCCACCATACGACGACCTGCTATCAATCTTGCCATCTGTAAACATTTTTCCCGGGTCACTGGGCTGGCAAATTCCCTAGATTCCACCTGCTCGTAACGGAAACGATCGAAATATTTCAATCGAAAGTCAGATCCGTTTAATAGTCTTCCAAGAAAAATGCACAATTTTGCCTCTTAGCCATCTCAAGAAGTTAAGAAAACCTTTTTATCTCTTTGTTCGGATGGGAATATTACTATCGGAGTACTTATTAAAAAGGCTGGATCCTGATTTGAGAAACTAGCTGTCAGTATTCAGCGGTATCAGTGATCAGTTGTCCGGGTATATCTAGCGGTATAAACAACTTTGATTTTTTTAGTTAAATATTTCTGACCGTTGTTAATAAATGTCATATGATCAAGAGACCGTTTCTCTTCCATATGATCTGATGGCCAGTTAGTGATCCGAGCCAATAAAAATGGGCCGGAGTGGCCGAAATAGGCCCAATACATACAAGTATAGGTGTCGTTTGGGGGAGGATTTCGTGCAATGATTACGGCTAGAAATCGACCTTCTATGCGAAACTCTTGATTCCTCCTGATGCTCATATAATATACCCTCGATTTCGCTCTCTGATGGTACCATAGGTAGTGATATGAAAGGAAGGGGGGTAGTCTGCGCCGTAAACTAATGGAAGACCGCTGTATCTTCACCTTGACCTTGACTTTCTCAGGCCATGACCTTCATATTCTCTCCCGTTTTCTTTCTTTATCGTCGGCAGCGAGTGAAACACAGTCGGACAGTTTAAACTCGTGTACTTTTCACTTCAAATTATTATTATTTGTTGGTGTTTTTACATGATGTTTTTATGAGCGGTCATTCTGGATCACTGGAGAATGAAAACGCACGCTCTTGTCCAGTGTAAAGTTCGTGTAAATTTCGTGTAAAATTGTGTGTAAATTTCTAAAACCATATAAATATTCGAAATTTACACTGGACAATTATAATCTTATAAAAGCATGCGTTTTCTCCAGTGCGATGGTCCTCTTTGTAAGGCTAGCTTGAAATCAGTGGCCAGTCTTTTTCCGCTATTATTTTTCTGATGACTCTCTTCAGATCCTTGGTCGCTGCGCTCGCTACAGGCAGAGGCGACTACACTTGTTGTCAGTGATATAGTGTTTGGCTGAAACATTTACGAAAGGGATTTCACTATAAGTGGTCGCTTAGTAAAGGTGGCCGTGTATGAGAGGTTTCACTGTATATATTCCTGCCTTTCCCCTCTCCTCTTCCCACCCTCAGTGTGATGCCTTCCCTCTCCCCTACGGGCCTCCCCACCCTCAGTGTGATGCCTCCCTCCTTCCCCACCCCCCCCCCCCCCCCCCCCCTCAGTGTGATGCCTTCCCCCTCACCTCTCCACCCTCAGTGTGATGCCTCCCCCTCCCCTCCTCACCCTCAGTGTGACGCCTTCCCCCTCCCCTCCCCACCCTCAGTGTGATGCCTCCCCCTCCCCTCCCCACCCTCAGTGTGACGCCTTCCCCCTCCCCTCCCCTCCCTCAGTGTGATGCCTTCCCCCTCCCCTCCCTCCCCACCCTCAGTGTGATTGACATCCAAGCGAAACAGCTCAGCGAAACAGCCGCACAAAACAAAGCAAGTTCAACGCTGAATCTACGACAGACACTTACAAATGCACGGATCGAAGACTAGCCGAAAAGGAAACAGAATGTTAAACAAAACAAACAAACAAAACTCCAACTCGCCGGGCGCCTCGATCCTTGATCTGGTGGGGAGGGGGGAAAGGAGGGCGAGAAGAACATGAAGAGGGGAAGGGAAAAAAGGAGAGCCTGTAATCTGTCCTTATAGACTGATTAATTTGTTATTCTTAAATTCATCCTTGTAGGTGATACGAAAGTCAATGAAAAACTGATGAAGATCAAACACCGAAGCGTCTCAGTAGCTATTTAACGTTTAATAAGTCAGGTATCATCTAATGATTTGCCAGCATAGTCAATTCAGCATCTCAGTATCTTTTCGTAAAACGATTACAGATATAATGTTTTAACATACTTGATCAGTTGATTGTTTATATTATACAATTAAACAAATTGTATCCCCGATAATTGCTATAACGCGTAATTTACTTTTCACTTTTATATTGCATGATTCACCTCGCGTTTTCGTTGTCCTATTTGAAATACGGTACCAACTAAACAGGAATAATTATCACCATTATTTATTATTCTGTGATAGCAGAAACTTGGCAAATACAATTATATTTCAGAGGTCCTCCGAATATGTAAGAGATAAATACCGAGAACGGAGGCAATAAGCCATATAACGGCCCTCGGGATTTATATTTATTGCCGACGTTCGAGGTATTTATCTGACTTAGTTTAAATTTGACAAGGTTTTCGCACGAAGCAATCTGAGGCATTTTCTGGTATTTTTTGGAGTGTTATTTAGCATGAATACTATATGAATAGCATGAAGAATAGCATTTCATTATGAATTCAATACAACCCAGGGCTGTATATGGATACATCCCGGTGAATTCATAAATTAATGAGCAATTCAATTCTAAAGAAAACCGTGTCAAATTTAAACTAAATTTACATATATACCTATTTCAAGAAAGGTTGTCGAGGACATCAGGTCATAGGCAATAGGTTATCGGCGTCGTTCCAAGACCAAACTGCATTATGGTAACAGCTTGAATGGCCTGTATGCCGGAAATATTTCATAAAATTCGATTCAAAATGTGTCTTGGCCTGTTGACATTGAAATAGGTACGATATCATACAGCCTTTCACATTGCTTTTCATACCGTTTTAGCTATTCAAGCTGTTACGATAATGCAGTTCGGTCTTGGAATGACCTATAAACCTATTGCCCATGGACTGATATCCACGACAACCTTTTTTTAAATAGGTATATATGTATACGGCTCAGCATGGCTGCATAGTTTCTGCTTGAGTAATCTGCTTCATGTTTTATGTTAATTAGACGATAATTATTCCTTTTTACATTTTACTATTTACTATTTCACATGGGACGTTTCTGAACAGGTACATACATATATATCATTGTAGAATTTACCGACTATGCGGAAAATCTGTAAACAACGAGAATAGGTACACATATCATTGTAGAATTTACTATGCGCAAAATCTATAAACAATGTTTCTGAGCTGGTCATTAGTTGTGAATACACTAAAACCGTGAAACAATGCTAACAGTTAATTAGCACTACATAGTGCAATGTCTTTTGTTTTCTATTGTTTCATTGGTGCTATTTAGCACTAAGTACCAAGCACTAAGTGTATTTTGGGTACAAGATGCACCTTTTCGGTTTATCTTTTACACTGTACTTTGTACTGTTTCACGGTTTTAGTGTTTGCACTCTCGGAAAATCTATATATTGCCCCCAGGTTATTGCATCATACACACGTACACCCATACTCGTGATCATGTGACCAACCGGGTCAAATTCCACGAAACTCGATGTATAGCTGGTTTTCATTGGACGTCACTTCCGGTCTCGTGAGGAATTTTCATCAGCTGAATTGCACCTTTTCAAAAGAATACTCTCTGCTTGATAGCACATGGAGGGCAGTGTTTGCCCGTCATTTGAAGCAAATAATGAGATTCAAGGAGTTTTAACAGCTGATAGATGCGTTGCAACTGATCGGGACTGATTTCCGGGAACGCTGATAAATAGGCCTTTTCAATACGGATTTCACTTCTTACTGGGCTGTGCCTCACATTGAAATCACTTTCCGACTGGAACCCAGGGTAGCTGATCCGCGTTTTTCAATATATTGACTTCCTCAATTGGCATGGGGCCCTGACCTGTCTATATCGGTGATGACTCGGAAATATTAAATATCACTCGGAGAACTAATATAAAACAATGCAATGGAAGAGGGGCAATAGCTACTCGTGGCTTTGTTCAATTTACAATTTGATGAAGCGCGCATAGATGGAAATACATATGGATGTTTTAATTTTATCCCAGAACCGCGAATCGACAACTTTCCTTTCAATGCGTAACCGCTGATCTAAGCTGTGAAAATCGTGGACTCCTGTTGATATAATTCCATCGCATCCGATTTTGAGTCACGCAACGCGCTGACTGGCACACGTTCACATGTTGAGAGAACTGAGAGAGCGTGTTCCGTGATGAGATGGACTACTACTCGAGTCAGCACACGATACGAAAACCGTTCTACATGCACGACAAATCGATGAAAATATATATATATCGTTTAAAATTATTTAGAAAAGAAGATACAGTTTTGGCGCTTTCTATCCCCAGGAGCATTTCGTAACATACGGTTTCTAACGAAACTGCTGAAACATTCGGTAATAAGCAGGAAATGTGCTAGTCTCGTGTTGTAAGCACGCAATAAACTTGAAATATGATGCTTATCTGCAGAATAAGATCACGAATGGGCAATCCTGTGGTTGATCGTTAGGTTTATTTTAAAATACCATTGTGATTATGTAATGTATGTTACTCATTCTAAGAATTTTATCTGTCGCAATGTGGTTTAATTTGTTCGATTACAGATGTGTAGGTGTTGATTACTATGACTTTATTACTGCAAAAACTATTTAGATTTAGGGGGTGGGGGTAAGGTGCAGCTCAAAGGCAAGCGCTCTCCAAACCTTGGAAATTCATTTGAAATTAGTTGGAAAGTTTCAATTTCCAATGTTTTGTACATTAAGAATTTCCCACGAATTTCCAAATTCTCTCTCCGCATGTAGTGAAGGAAGTGGGCGACTCAGTATTTTCCCGAATGTTTTTCTGACTATTCACATCCGGTTGACTCAGATTGCTCATTAATTTGTCACGCGTGCGTCAGAGCTGTTACACCTCATCTCGCGGACACCCCATCGTATATATGTATATCAGTTGTATAAAACCTTCAACAAACTCCCTTGAGTGAGTTACTTTGCCGTCATTAATATTTATAATATTCCAATTTCTGGTATTGGTTATATGGTTATTAATTCCTTATCTCGGTTTGTGGTATAACTGTGCATTATTAATGAACCTCTAACGATAGCCGCTCTTATGTGATTCACGGTATTACATTTTGTTATTCGCCTTTCAAAGCATTTATGTGGCTAATTAACCTGAAATCGACTCTTTCAAAGAGAATGTAAGTATAGTACGGTGTAACCATAGTGATAGACTAGTGATACACTGCAAACAAAATTAATAATACTATGTCCAGTGTTCGTTTCTGCTTTGGTATCTATGGAATTTTCTTTAGGCTTTTTTTTTTTTAATTCTTCTTTTGTGACTGGACTTTAGGACTGCACTGATGATTGGGTGTCACTTTTTGTAAACAAAGCCCAAGGGAAAACCCAACGAGTATATATATACTGCAAATATTTCTGCATCGAAATCATTGTTTATATTTCTGCAGAATAAAAGCTTTTTGCCGTATTTTCAAAGGATGGATGCCATGTATGCATGTCTAGGCATACTATATCGTGTAAACACTTCAGAATACATTGTACGCAATGGGGTGAATACGAGGTTTCAAGCTGTGCAATGCTGCGGGTTCCACGCGATTGGACTGCGTGTCAGGTGGTTGGCATGGGTGGTTGGGGTCGGGCAAAGTGCACGGAGAACGGTGCCAGCATTGCTACGTACTTTGCTACCAAGATAAAAAGAACTAATTATATAGCAATACCAGCTTCATGGCAATTTTGCATTTTATTATTTATTTCATTTTAATACTTGTCGTCAGAGGGGGCTACTTCTAAATCTTGAATTACAGAACCCGGTATCAATAAATAAATCATGAACTTTGGCGTCTCGTGTTTGATGTAAACATTTATTTCGCAAATATTGTGATTTCGCTAACTAGCAAAATAACTCTGGATTAGCTGAGTATTGACAAGTTCAGTCTCCTTAGGCTCTCTTTCTCTTTTTCCGACCTCCCACTCAAGCTGATTCCATAGGAATTACTCATCTTCCTTCAAAATAATTGCTGCAAAAATGCAGAAAACATCCACAAGGAAAGAGAGAAAAGAACGGCTCCATTACTCATTACATTATTGGAGTTCATTTACGGAAACTACGTGAACTCGACAGGTCTCCCACCCATATTGTTATTACACCGTACATCGTGCTGTAACAGAACACTCAACAACAAGACAGCTAAATAATTCAAAGTACGCAATGAAATCGCCCCAAGCAAACTTTCCTTTCTGCACACTCGAATGACTTCACTTGACCTTTTCAGTAGTTCAACTGTAAAATACTGCACTGCCTCAATATACAAATACCATTCCTCCCTTCCCTTGAAATCAATCTCAAAATGTTTGTGTGTGTAATTTGATTATGCGTTGTGTTCTTGACAGGAAGTCATAGCAACGCCGTGAATAATCAATAAACAGCGATAAAACGTGCATAAATTATATACGTTTCAGCCTATGACTCAATGATCACGTGTGTAGCACGAGGTGAGGCTGCCACTCAAAAAGCAGAACCCAATTCGTTGAGCGACCTCTTTCACTTTACCAAACGAACAGACCGAGTGGGTGCGCCATTGGATTGAAGCTAGAAGACTTACGTCTCTTTATTTCCTGAAAATTTATACATTAAGGTAGGTTTAAACGCTTCTAAACAAGCCTCGTGCCTCACTAAAGGTTTAAATCAAACTTTGGAGCAATTGGCCGAGGATATTTTGCTTTTTTCGGGCTGATTTTCGGTATGAAGGAGTCGGCACGCCTTGGGACTAGCAAGCCGCCATTTGCTATCTGTACGCTTGTTGGTACTTCAGTTGAATGGCGAACAGTTCTTGCTCGGTTCTGTTAGCATTTTGTTTGAGTTGTAACAACGTGGGGACTGTTAAATGTACGTTTGAAATGAAAAAGAAAACACCACGAAGAATACAGTTTACTGCGTTCGGAGCCACTGCCCACTTGAGCATGAATCGGCAAGACTCTCGCCATCGTTTTGAAAAGCTTGAATGTCGGTTAAAACACAAGGATGTGGTTTATCAGATTTGTTTTTGCCGTGTAGTTCTACTGTGAAATAATTGTTGTGTAGTTCTCTAGAATGTTCCCGCTCATTTTGCCATGCTCTTGTGATTACGAACTCATTACATTGTCCAATCCATCGTGCTGTATTTTGAAGACCTTCTACTTCTAGGCCACAGCAGTGGCATGTTATTCAAAATGATTGAGTATTTTAGCTTGTTACAGTATTTTCTCCTACGTGAAGGCAATTCTAGTGGCCTTAACTCGGCAAGAACCACCAACAACACTTGTTCCTCGTTGTGCGCCGCCATCGAGCATGTCCATGTACCTTTAATCATTATATCAGCTCGACTAGCAACCAATTTTCTAAACAAATGCTTGAAAGCATTCAAACACATTGCGCAGTTGACCTTTATGGACTGTGAGTTGATTCACAAAAGCGTTGCGTTTAGTAGAGCGAGAAGGGAGTTTATCCGTTGAAAATTTTGGCGGCCAACGTCATTATTATTCCATGTTGTCTTCCTCGCGAGGAATTTGGCGCCTTTGTTTGCTGGTCTCGAACACGGCAGTTCATTGTCGCTTTAAGGTTTTATATCCGGCAAATTTACTTATAATAAGAACTTGAATATTGTGTTTTTTGAAAGTCTCTCTGAGCTCCAGTGTTGGAGTACAACGCCCTTCGCTTCAGTAACAGAAATTACTCTAATCATGGCATCGGTATTGCATTAGAATGAGGTACAATTATTATGAATAATTGTTAAGCATTCTGTGATTCTCATTAATTAAGTCGAAACTGTCAGATCGTTTATGGCGCAGTAATATTGAAACTCTAGTCAATCGAACACAAACCACGTTTTTATGTCCAAGGTTAGTTTTGAAAGCAAACTACGAGTAGAAACCGAATTACTGTATAATGTTTTCGTGTCAATTATTGATTTGTGTCGTTTGTTCCACATATATACTAGCGGATGTGAATTTAAAATCGTGTACATTTCGCATGTTTTCTCGACGTTTTGACTGTCCGTCGATTTCACAACATGACGAACCTCTTGAGCTCTTCCTTTGTTTCGTGGAAACGGAATGTTTTGGCTTCTTATAGAGTAAAATGTGATTTAGGGCGTAATGTGTTGTGACAAAGGCTTGCTGTTTTCCGATTGGTTGAATAAGACAACGTTACACAGACACTGAAGTGTGACGCATTGATAATATCGCTGCATGCCAATGAATACCAATCATGCGCTTGAAAGTATTGCAGTAAAAATGAACCGCAGTTTGAAGGGATATGGGAGGTTTTATGGAATCTTTTTCTGACGTCAAAATCTGTCGCGAGTGGCCGTCAAACCGTCATTTTACTTGCTCAAAACTTCAATTTTAGATCGGTGAAGTCTAAATATCTGTCAAATATACCAAATATAAGTTACTTATAAACAAACAAACAAATGCCATCTAGTTGCTTGAAGAAAAACTAACAGACTTTGAAAGTTAGGTTCGAACATTTTGTAGATTTTGACGGCCACTACATCACACGTAAAACCTCCCATTAATAATGGTCCATATATAAAACCAGCTACTTAGCTGAATGAAATCATTGTAACAATGTTTGGATACATTAATATTTGATGTCATTACATCCATTTGGCTTGAAATTCACTGTGTTTGTAAATCTGAATGGGAATTTATTTTTCAGATGGGAAAAATTGTATTAATCGCTATCGTCTTCCTCGCTGGAGGTAAGTAATATGGTTTTTTAGTTCAATTTTCCTAGTTCCACTGAAAAATGTCCTACCATCCTGAACTGCTTTAAAAGTTATTCTTTAAAAAATGAGTTCAAAAGGATGAAAAAGATTGAACATGGCAATTTCCTAGACTCTAATGTCTGCAATTTTCTTCCAGTCATTATGACACAAGCACAGAATGTAACAACAGCAGGTATGTACCAGTAGATCACATGTCCATGTTGTGTTATGATTCTCAGTTTGAGAAGTTCTGATCCCCATTGCTTGGTGTAACTGAATTTCACTCGTTTCTGCATTACTAGCACCCGGTATGAATGTAACGACTGCTGCTATGGACCCAAATGCAACTACAACAGTAGAGCCAACCACAGTGGTGACAGAACCAGCTACAACGGCGGTAGCAGGTAAGGTTTTGTATTATAACAGCAGTTTTTGCAAGCCCGTTCTCATTACAATTCTTTTTTTTTCTAGGCACCATTCAGCCTTTAGCTATTTTTGTTCTTGCGTGTGCATTCCTTGGGTAAGTTTGAACAATCGATATAATTAGAGAGCTTTAGATTTGAGTAAGAGTTTTCGCTGTTATGATTTGTGCGCATGCGTAAAACCATGTTTCAACGAGATTTCTTGCATCTAGAACGCTCAATAATGATCTTCTTGTTGTGACAAGCAATAATTTAATACTAAAATGTGAAGAAAAAGTTGAAGCGATCAAATAATTTCATTTGTTTGTTTTTGAATCTAAATTTTGAATTTGTGCGAGCATGATAATGACAACAAGTTAGCGCATATGCTCAAAGCTCTTTCTCAAATCTAAAGCTCTCTATTATTAGAACAAGTATTACTTAATGTTTTTAGGTGCATTTTAAGCCTCTTTGTACTCACAATAGAGTATTAAATTAAGAACTCTGCAGCATTGTGCCTGATAGCATACCAGTCATTCAAATTAATGATCTCTCTTGTGATTTTCAGACTTCTCCACTAAAGTTCGTTCAATGCCAAGTAAAAGTAAAAACATTCCCCATGTAGTATGTCGTTTGTGGGGGCTTAGTAGAATTATAAGTGCTTGTGTATCCTATTAGAAAGTGAAGTTTGCTATTTGTCTATTCCTGTATCTGTACAAAAACATGGATATGTTCTGTGAGTTTCAATATTATTGTCTTAATTTTATATACAGTACATAAGTGTGAAATTATAAAGTTAGGATAGGATTGTTCGCTTAGAAACACAGTATTGTCGATAAATTTACATATTCGAATGCGACACATTTAGTGTTATTGAATTGTATTTTTACTTTCTGTGAATCGTGGCTTAATAAACTGTCTAAAAAAAGTTTCTAAAAAAGTTGTCATTGCTGTATGTATTTTCTCATCCCCAGACCATTATGGTAATTGATACTTCAAATTGGAGGCATAACACACTATTACACCTCATGATTGTAAGCTGCTGTCGTAGGCGCCTTTCATGAAATGCGCTATATAAGAACCGACATATTATTATTATTATATCCTACTCCACCTGAGTAGCACAGTAAATGAAGTAGCCTGCAAAGTTTTATTGATGTATGAAAACATTACATGAAGACTGCATACGCTATATTTTTAAAATTGGAATGGAAAGGTGTAAAATGAAGGTGGTCCATTTCCTTCTATACTGCAGTGTTTGAGGTTGTCCATGACCATGAAAGTATAACTTGAAGTCACTGTCAAATAGAGTGCACACTGCTAGAGTGATTCCAATAAACCGGCGCATTACTACCTACACTGTTAGACACGCTCTTGTTTTAGAAAAGCTTGAAAACTAAATAACTAATTAGTTATATTTAGTACTAAATAGCACTAATGAAACAATAGAAATAGCACTATTTAGTAATTTATTTAGTAATAGTACTATTTCACGCTTTTCTAAATTGCACTCTAGTAGTGCCCAGGTTTATTGGAATCACTAAGAATTCACTCTGGCATGAACCACACAACACATTAAGGAATGTTGGTTTTATTGTTATCATTAAACAATAATTATTATTGATATACAATAGTCGCACACTGTTCTGCTCCAGTGATACCACTAGTTTGTATTTAATTTTGTTTCACAGATATATGGCATGTACTCGACATTTTTGTCATTGATTTGTTAATGGCAGGTTGCACAAGAAAGTTTTCAACTAAATCGGAAACTAATTTCACATACTTGTCCATATATATAAACAACATTAATTTTATTTAATTTTGTTTCACAAATATGTATATACGGGTGTGAATAGATTTTTCTCAGTGGCCAAAATCCCTAACTATATTTGACAAATAGAACAGCTTCAACCGAGCTCCGTTCAGTAATAAAATATGTAGGAAGTGACGAAAGCACTGCAAGTATTTCTCCCTACTTCTTGAGTGCTCTCGACACTTCCTAAGTGCTTCATTACTAAACGGAGCACGGTTGAAGCTGTTCTATTTTGCTTTATTATATAGAAACTGGATTTTTGATTAAAAAAGAACAAGAATGGTGAAAGTTTGGCAAGAGCTTTGAGGATCCTGTTGTGTTTTTGAATAAAATTTTAGCGAGTGCAGTGCGTGTGCTACTGACGCCATCGAGCGCGTTCTGGGTTTGTTTTTTTCCGAATTTTGATGTTCGAAAAATAGCGTCATCAAACTGTGCTCCGTTCTCTGATAAAGCACAGTTTTCAGCCAATCAGAGCATGCGGATTGACTTGCTTATATATAATCAATTATTGCAATAGAAGACAAATTTCTGTGGTTTACTGGAAGTAAACAATGTAACCGTGAAATAGTACTATGCATTAAATAGTACTAAATACTGTTATACCTATTGTTTTCTATTGCACGGTGGGCATAAATGGCTCGAAAATCGCTCATGAATTTTTTGGAAAATCGCAAAATTGATGTTTCTTCGTTGTTCTCGTGATAACTTACCTAAAATCGAAAACCGTTTTGAAATTGGACGAAGGTAACCAGAGTTATGAATATTTTTAACTTGATATTTTTTCCCGGGAAAATTTGGCGGGAAATAATTCATACAAAACCATCGGTAAAATACATCGCTTGGGAAAACTTTTTTGTTTGAAAACATTTTAGCCCCATACTTAGCGTATTGGAAGAACTATGACCTGCGGACATTTTGTTGGTTTTAGAATTTAGATTTTTTGAGTGTAAGTAGTTCAAATAATATTTTAAAAACAATTAAAAAAGTTAACACGTCATTATGACGTCACATATATTTTAAAATATCTCTAAGAGAGTTAATGAACATAAAAATCCGCCACTTTGTAGAATTGAGATACTTCTATAACAATAATCAATGTAAATAAAGTCATTTTACGGATTTCTCTCCTTCAAACTGTTTTTTTATTTTACCGATGACGTCATAAACAATGACGTCATAAAAACACTAAATCCCTTATAACTCGGGTTCTAATAATCGGAACATTATAAAAAGTTCACCGAAGTGCACAAGATGTTTCTATCTTTCAAAATATGCATTTTATTTTATCATTGTGTTTAAACTAAATTTTCACAGCAATTGTAACTTTTTATTATGACGTCATCATTGCGTCAGATTTTACCAACGAATAGTTTAAAATACCACACTACCTTTAATAAAAAAACTCTGAAAGTTGTATTTCATTTCATGGAAGACTTTTGAAAATATTAATGATTTTGGAAAAAGAGGACGTTTTCAGTGAGCGATTTTAGGGTCATTTATGCCCACCGTGTTGTTTCATCAGTGCTATTTAGTACTAATTAGTTAGTACTGTTTCACGGATATACATGTATTGTTTGCACTCTAATGCAAGCACTCTAATAACTTTCCAGTGCAAATACTAAATCCATACACAAGAGTTCACTGTTATGAGGTGAGCCAAGGCAGTTGCCTCAGTAAAACATCACTGATTATATTTATCTTTTAACTGAATTGACAAAAAAGGCAGACTACTGTCCTCTCTGTGTGCAGCTATAAAAATTTTGGCTGCTCAAGTATGTTAAGGCCTGGTTCAAGCCCCAAAACGAGAAAAAAATGTAAAAAATCATAATGTCACTTCCTTTTTACCAAACATTACGAAACTTAGCACATCCATTGCGTTCGACATCCTTTTAAGGATGTCGAACGCAATGGATGAAGTCAACAAAATACTAAAAAAACTGAAAAATTAACCACGTGACAACAGTCTTTGAAAATTTACTTTAAAATGCGGTTGCGGTTTTAAGAACAGTTTAAAAACAAACAATTGCATATGTTGTCAATGCTAGCACTCTACACAACTGCATTTGGAAAACTTGTCTCTGATTTCTGTTAAGAGAGATATTTACGAAAATAGGTCATGTGACCATTTAGCCAGAATACGTTTTCTCAATTTTCTCGATAGCTAAAACTATGGGACAGGTTTTCCAAACGCTATCTTATTTCATTAGTTGTCCTTAATGTTGTAGCATAAAAACTTTTTCAGAACATCTTAAACTCGCGACCGCATATTTAAAAAACGAAATTTCACATGCCTAGGTCACGTGACCACTTGATGTCAGTATTTTTAGGACTAAATCATCAAACATCTTGACTATAATCTTATGCCTAAATATCAATGCCATAGAAATGAATCGTGGGGAATGCAAAAATTAAACGTGATTTTGAGTGATGGCTTCATGAACCAGGCCTTAACATACTTGAGTGCACTAAAAGTGCCTCTGGAAAGGTAAAAAAAAAGTATTGGAAGAGATTTTTGTGTGGCTACAGGCCTGTGTTCCATCTGCAATAAGCCGAATACAAACATGTCAGTAAAATAATGTTGAAAATATATGTAAAAAAACACTTTATTATAATTTTCTATTAGTAGACAAATAATAATTGTAACGAGCTAAACAGCTCCTCAAAGGAGGGTTCCTTGATCTGAACTGTTATAATGCAGTGCACAGAACTCAGACTGGCTCAAAATCAACAACCCTCATATTCTCAAACCTTTTGGCAACATATATCCACAGCTGATCTGACCACAATAAGAAAGAACCCTTTCATTGCATGTAACTTTGGTATCCTTCACATTTGCTGTCCGTGAGAACTATACCAAAGTCAAAGCTCAAAAATAAAGATTTATTTTGCCTAGTTGTAATCCAAATCTTTCCCATGCGTTTCTGCACTCATATTCCTGGAGAATGCCTTCATAGTTGTTGCCAACTTTTCAAACTCCTCCCATTTAATCGACTCAAGGTTGCGCTGCAATCTATTTTTGGATTCCAGCTGTGCAACTCTTGCTTCTGATTCTTCAAGTTGAAGTTTCATTGTTTCTAGTTCATCTTCCCTGTCATCCAACTGAAAGAAAAGCAGTTAGGGATTCTGTGATCACTCCATCCAGGAGTGCAACAAGAATGAAAAGGACCCGGGGGGGACTCCCATATATAAAGTGGTTTGAATGCTCGTCATACCTTTTAGGGGTCCAGATCCGTGATTTGGGTGTCACAAATCTAAAAGGACCACAAGAGACTAAGCCGGTACCTTTTAGGGTGTTTGTCAGTAAATAAGATACCCGAGATAAGATATATAACTAGACCCTGTCGGCAGGGTTCACTCGTGCCCTGGTGCCGGATTGAACCAGTACATGCTAAGGACCAGAGTAGAATTGGGATCCCTGTGGAAGTGTCAGTGTGGGGGCTTTCTCAGTATATCACCGTCCTGAATTCCTGAAAATTTGAATAACAATAGTTCATATTGTTGTATGCCTCGTTCTACAAAGAGTTCTTGATTTGAATAACAAAGGTTTTTCAGGATAGTGATATCCTGACTGAAAGAGCCCAAAGTTTGTATATGAGTTTGATTTTTGCTTGAAAGCTTCCCTTTTCTACCTGGAACCAGCACATGTCGCAGTTATCTTTCGTGATCAATGCGGTATGATTTATATTTCGCTCAGAGTGAAAATATTTGAACATTTTAAAAGTAAAATCAAGAGACCATTATCTTGGTATATAACTGTATTCAACGAGTAAAGTTCAATGATTCGGATCACTGTTGTTGTCGGTCGATTTTTCATTTAGACTTCGAAATATAAAATACCATAAATAAGCTTGTGGTTTCCTTTCTAGTAGAACACATAGACGTCCAGCTATTCGTGTGCTTATCTTCTTGGACGATAAGGATTTTCACTGAATGTTCGTCTGTGCACGTGTCAGTTGTATAATTGCTTTGGTCACAGGTAGCGCAAACGTAGAAATCAGTGGATCGTGACGTCTTTGGATTTCGTTTCGTTGGATCAGGAATGAGCTCTGATAAAGCCTTCAAAGGTATATGAGATTCTCAAAAATGTATTCACAACAGTAGTCTGAAAATTAAAGAACACGTTGGTGTAGAAATCTGAGCGAGAAATTGTGGTTTTGAGTGGTTTTGAGCGATTCGAAAAGCTTGGTTCAACCGGTCATTTTATAGTTTTGAGTATGAGTTTGTTTGTTTCTCAAAAGCATTATTTTTCTATAAGGCGTTCCCTAAAAAATACTAAAAATAAAGAATAATAGTTGTTGAAGTCCCCTGTGTAGTTTTCTTGAGGTTTTGAGTTGTATTTTAATATATCGATGTTGGTCCGAGTTGTCTTGTGAATTTTGATTTGTTGACGAGCGCTGAACAGCGACCGATGAAGGCCGAAGTTAGGATTTGTGTGCAATTTCTAAGCCGTGGTGGATGCCTGGGCTCTGACTTGTTGCTTTATACCTCGTCTTTTTATCCTTCATTTGGCTAACACATTTAATTTAGCCGCTTTTTAGATCGGGAATCACGACTCCTATATAACACATCTCGTAACACATTGCGCATGTGCGAGACAATTCAGTAGTACAAGACTCCATGCTTTCGCTAGACACACACCCCATTTGCCCTATAATCTGATTTGATTTGATTTGGACTTTATTTTTAGTGACGATTGTCTATGGAATTAGTGGTCATGAGTAGTGTTTTTGGATTTGACAATGTCCCACATCGATTGGAAGAGAGATACATTTCTGTATATAAAATGGTTCCAGTACATGTATATATAGATACTAGGCCCTGGGCTTTGCAAAACCTTCTCCCCTTGCCCTCCCACTTCGCTGATCCCCAACCCTGTACCCTATTTATATTTGGGTCTCGATAGCATGTGACCGGATGTTGCACAACTTTGCGATTTTCTGACATTGAAAAAATATAATAAAATACTTTTTTATAACTCGTGCGGGGCCTGTAATGACTGCCGGATTGATAGTTGTATTTTGTCACTTTAGAGATGGTACATTTTAGGGCTAAAAATTATTTGTTGGGGACAAGACTCCGGGGTCATTTTCAAAATTTTTTCAACGAGCAGCATCCATTTATATATGGGAGTCCCCCCACCCCAAATCCCCCCCCCCCCCTCCCCCCCCCCCCCCTCTCTTTTACACCGATAGTTATTATTATTTTTGTAATTTATTTGTTCTATCTTTCATTTATTCCACCATGTATTGTTATTTTGCTCGAGCGCATTCTATTGTGAGCGCGCGCTTATGCCAACGTTTTTTGTTTTGTTTATATTTGCTTTCCACGCCATGTGAAAATTCGTTATTTTTTCCTTTCGTCCCTCATGATGGGCCTGAAAGCTCGGAAAAATAAAGTAAATACGTAGAAGAAACATATCATGTCTGAATCAATGGTACCTACGTACAGAAACCTACTAAAAAATATATTAGATTATAAATCTAAATCAGTAATAATCGCAAAAATAAATACCTTTGCATTTAGATTCGCTACTTCATCTGTTAGCATTATCTTATCTCTCGTTAACGTCATGTTTTGCTGGTCAGTGGTATCATGTAGAACCTCTGCTTCATTAAGCTCATTTCTGAGGTGGTTACGTTGCAGACTTGCTGAAAATCAGACAATAAATATAAATTATTGATTTCAGTATTCAGTTTGGTTGTATTAATTTGACTGATGTTCAAGTCAGTATCTTTGCAGGGGTGTAGCCAGGATTTTCCATTGGGAGTGGGGGGGGGGGTCACACTCCATATCGTTCACCACCAAATCCCCCCTCCCCTCCTCAAACATATTAAAGAGTAGACCCAGAGGAAAGGGGATCCCCTGCTTTGTTACATTGAGAGATGAATCAATCTCATGTACATGCATGTCTACCTCTCAGCAATGAGTCATCATTATTCATTCTTTACCTTCTAATGCTGCATGCTCTTCTTTGGACAACTGAAAGATAGAATATTATTATATCCTTAGATCAATTTTGGAGCTGAAATGCATGTGTTAATGAATGGTAAATCTATGGGAGATGCCAAGATAATAATAAACTATATTAACAAATGACAGACTAACAGTTGTGGCCCGCTACAATGACAAGAGATAGATGGACAGGTTTACCTCACAGGACTGACGTCAAGTTTCATTTCAGTTACTCAATTGTAAAGCGCATTGAGACTAATTGGTGAAATGCGCTATATAAGTACTATATGATAGACTAACAGTTGTGGCCCGCTACAATGACAAGAGATAGATGGACAGGTTTACCTCACAGGACTGACGTCAAGTTTCATTTCAGTTACTCAATTGTAAAGCGCATTGAGACTAAATCGGTGAAATGCGCTATATAAGTACTATATGATAGACTAACAGTTGTGGCCCGCTACAATGACAAGAGATAGATGGACAGGTTTACCTCACAGGACTGACGTCAAGTTTCATTTCAGTTACTCAATTGTAAAGCGCATTGAGACTAATCGGTGAAATGCGCTATATAAGTACTATATGATAGACTAACAGTTGTGGCCCGCTACAATGACAAGAGATAGATGGACAGGTTTACCTCACAGGACTGACGTCAAGTTTCATTTCAGTTACTCAATTGTAAAGCGCATTGAGACTAATTGGTGAAATGCGCTATATAAGTACTATATGATAGACTAACAGTTGTGGCCCGCTACAATGACAAGAGATAGATGGACAGGTTTACCTCACAGGACTGACGTCAAGTTTCATTTCAGTTACTCAATTGTAAAGCGCATTGAGACTAAATCGGTGAAATGCGCTATATAAGTACTATATGATAGACTAACAGTTGTGGCCCGCTACAATGACAAGAGATAGATGGACAGGTTTACCTCACAGGACTGACGTCAAGTTTCATTTCAGTTACTCAATTGTAAAGTGCATTGAGACTAATTGGTGAAATGCGCTATATAAGTACTATATGATAGACTAACAGTTGTGGCCCGCTACAATGACAAGAGATAGATGGACAGGTTTACCTCACAGGACTGACGTCAAGTTTCATTTCAGTTACTCAATTGTAAAGCGCATTGAGACTAATCGGTGAAATGCGCTATATAAGTACTATATGATAGACTAACAGTTGTGGCCCGCTACAATGACAAGAGATAGATGGACAGGTTTACCTCACAGGACTGACGTCAAGTTTCATTTCAGTTACTCAATTGTAAAGACTAAATCGGTGAAATGCGCTATATAAGTACTATATGATAGACTAACAGTTGTGGCCCGCTACAATGACAAGAGATAGATGGACAGGTTTACCTCACAGGACTGACGTCAAGTTTCATTTCAGTTACTCAATTGTAAAGCGCATTGAGACTAATCGGTGAAATGCGCTATATAAGTACCCAGTTATTATTATTAAGTTAGCATCCAATTCTTATGGATTTTAAGATTTCTAATTACTATCACGTTTCATTGTACATAATTATAAAGTACTCTATGTACTTATTTAATCATAATCTAGAAACTTCTGGAGAAAGTGGGAGATCTTGAATTTCTTGACTCTACAATGCATGGTCAGGATACATGACTGTATTTTTCTTTCTTTCTTTCTTTTATTTTTTTTACTTAATTCCATAGCAGAGGAAGTTTGTCATGTGTAATGTCAATCAAAATTATCATTTGCAAATCCATTCTAACCTTATCCAGATCATTCCTATGAGTAGTTTGTTCTAGTCGCAGTAGTTCTTGAGTCTTCTCTAGTTCATGTTTGAGTAGTTTATTGTTCTGCTTTAAAGAAACAAGTTCTTGTATGTTTGCACTGCGTCTCACATCCTTCTCATCCCGGTGAGCACGGTCCTGTGTATGAGAGATTTTGAAAATGGTTTGTAGTGGAAAGTCATACAGATTGAGACAGATTTTCTATACTACTATAAACCTCTTATTGACTGAGCGAGAGGTTCGTATGGGAAGCTATGGACCAAGTTTTTTGGCACTGCCTTATAAAAAGTGGGGGGAAACGAGGATCCATAACTTCCCGTATGGACCGAGCATTAGCGAGGTTAATAAGATGTTTATTATATAGCTTTTCCTTACTTTTCTGTTTTCAGTGGGCCGTACTGGAAGTTACGGCCTGCTAATTGACCAATAAGAGCACGCGTAGTATCTGTGCTATATACATTTGTAATAATAATGCTTATGTAACTGGACCTAGTCTCCCTCACAGCCATTTTTAGTGCCGTGCGAGGGAGACTAGCTATCATCCTTTTTTTTATTATGAGAATTTATTCCATGGTAATTAGTTAAATAGTCGCAGTATTTGATACTTTGTGATCTGGAGCTTTGCATCTGTGAGTTTTAAGGGTTTAAAATCTCAAAATACAAATGAAGTGCTGTCATTTAGGGAGGATCATTTATTATACAAAAACACTCTAGTGCAAACCACTGACATTTGCAGAATCTTTTCTTAGTTTTCATTTCATAATTTATTCCATTTTGGAGGAGTGAATAATGTGAAGCTCAATTCACACTGAACCACCCCAATATTCACTTCCGAAAACATAATCAAGGTTGAATTGAACAGTACATGTACAACAATAAAATAAAAATTTAAATAAAAAATATAAAAAAATTGATGAATGTGAAAGAATAAAATTATCGAGGTATTTGCCAAAAATTCTAGATCACTTTTTTTTTTTATTCTCTGGAAATTACTGATGGTCTAAATACCGACTATTATGCTAATATCTATTTCACTGGTTTTGTGAAATCATTCTAAGAGATGCTAATTACACATTGGTACTAAATCTATCTATAACTAAGGCCGTGTTTACACTTGGAGGTTTACTGAAGTAAACAAGTTACCGAACCTTGGTAGAAATTAGAAAGCTATTGTTAGTTGAGCGGTTAACCTTTTCTGATTTGTACCTTGGTAAAGTGCTCAAGTGTAAACACGGCCTAAGTAAATCTTCAAGGAATTACAGTCCAAGAAAGGGCCACCATGCCTATAATACCCACCATTTCAATGTGTTTTTGTAGCTCTATAACTTGTGCAGCCAGGGCGGCATTCTCCTTAATGAGTGCTGTGCAGTCATCTTGTATCTATATTATATTCATAATAATAATAATTATACAAAATAATACAAAATACTAAATTATTTTGTATTTTCAGTGCCTTTTTCTTAAAAATTCAAAGACACTTTTTTCGGTTATTGTCCTTTACTTAACCTTGTGGCTGTTGACTATTACACAGAGTAGCAAAGCGGTTACTTGTGACGCGTGATTTGACCAAAAAATGGAGCGTGAATTGTGAAATTCATAAAAATTTGAGTGTGATGTGTGAATTTATGTTTCAATGTGATGTGTGATTTTCCCTTTTGACCGACTGTGATTCGTGATTTACCGCTGTTATGCTCTGTGATGTTCTGTGAAACATAATTGACCTGATAAAACTACGACTTCCTTGTTATCCGTGATGCGTGAATTTACAAAAAAACTGTTCTGTGAAACATGATCATGACAACCCCCCCTTGCTACCCTGTATTACACAATCAAGACATGCATAGATAATATATATAAGACTAGCTGTTGTGCAATGTAGTATTGAGAAACCATAATTATCAAAGCTGTGTTTCTCAATCATTAATACGTAAGAAGTAGTTAAACTTAATTCAAGGTCAAGTGTTCATAACATGCATAACGTAATATCATACTAGTTATGCAATCCTTGGCTACCCTATAATACTTCCGGTATGCACGCAATGCATTATGAGATTATTACAAAGGAAAAGTGAGCACCAATTCTAGACAGGGAGCCCAAGCTATGTTTTTGCTCACTTGGTGCTCACTTTTCCTTTGAAATAATCTTACAATGCATTGCGCGTGTACCGGAAGTCTGGAACTCTTGATGCTTGTATAATACAATATAATCAATATATTAGCATTACAGATGCACACAATAGTTCCCTACTTTGTTTCGAAGACTACGATCTTGTTCACCATTTATTTCTCTCTCTTTTAACTGCAGCCGCATTTGTCTTATTTCTTCCTGAAATCAGAGTGAAGGACTCTTGTTAACTTGAATACATCCCGGGGGGAGGGGGGAGGGGATACCCAGCTGAGCCTGGGGGGGTTCTTTTGGGTAGTGCAGCGCTGCAACAACTGATGTGTGGCGAGGGAGACATGACAAAATACAATCGAATTCATGGATTGAAAACATGACTACAAGTAGCATTCACACAACATTAACATCCAAAGCCACTAACCCGTAATTCTCTACTCAGCTGTTCTTTGGTTTTGGCCTGCGAATCAAAGAATCTGTCGTCCATCTCTTGTAACTGTGTCTTTAGTCTTAGACTCTCTGCTCTTTGTTCTTCAAGTTGAATTCTGAGTGTGCTGATCTCCTCAGACTTTCTGTCAATCTAGATCAATATAAATGCTATGTTGGACTTGTAATATATATTCATGAGCAGCTGATCTGTATGGGATTTACAAGCAAAAATCCCATACAGATCGGACGTGAATATTGTAAATTACTTTATATTGAATCCAGCGATGTATAACTGGATGTTGTACTATAATTTTGATGGGGGTACCGAATGGTCAAGGCTAGACTTTGCGAGACTCTGAGACATTGGCATTTTTTGCAAGCCCGAGATGCCTTTTCACCGATTTCCCTTGTTTTCAAAATTCGAGACTCTGAGATGGCTTTCTGCGAAAAAAACGAGACTTCGAGACCCGCAAAATTTTGCGAGACTCTGACTTTTTGCAGGGACCATTCAACACCCCTTTGATGATAGGATCAAGCAGTTTGGCAGAGAAAATCCTAGTTAAAATCTTTGCAAACAAGGACGATTCTGTATCCGATTTACAGATGGCCTCCATGGTAATTGGCTATGATTTCTATTGCAGTTTCCTCATAAGTAATATTCATGAATTCGATAAAGAATGTTAATTGCACAGAATAGCAGAGTCTTGCCTTATTTAGAATTCAGAGGTGACATTGTCAGTACACATCTCATGCCAGGGGGTCATTTAATTAACTATTCCATTGCCAAGTAAACCCACCTCAGTTCTGTAGTTTTGTGTTTTCCTCTCTGCTTCCTGTAATGAGCTGATCCCCTTTTCAGCCTCGACTCTAAATTGATGAACCTGCATTTCCTTACGAGTGGAATCCCTCGCACTCATGTCCTTGAGCTTCTTGAGAGATACAATCTCATTCACAAGTTGACGCTTCTCTGCTGCATGTTCCTCTGTTTGGGATCAAAAGTTTCAAATGGGAGCATTGTCATTAGAACAATATGACTGTCATGTAGTCTGATTTATCACAGGCATGACCAGGACCATACATACCGGTAACCCAAATTTCAGGGGGGGCAGTATTTAGCAAAAGATATTCTGCAGACACTTTTTGTATGGTTCTCTTATGATTATTTCATTTGTATTTTTTCACTTTGCTAGTGGGGCAGCTGTCCCCCTTTCCCACCCCCCCCCCCCCCTCCTACTTGCCCACCCCCTCTATTAAGCCCCTTGTCCACCCTGCTGTGTACATCCCTGATGATGCAATGGTTCAAGAGCTCCACTCCGTTCCTTTGCATACTATCTTCTTCAACCTCAACACTGTCACTATTAATGTAAGAACTTGTCAATAGATTGTATTCCTAATACAGTCAAACCTCTATTAAGCGGCCCTCTGGGTCACCCTCTATTAAGCTAGTCTCCTTTGCAGCCGTTCTTAGTGAGAACGGCTGCAAAGAAGACTACTAATAAGCGGTCACTTTCACTCAAATTCCCAGAAATCGGTCCTCATACTTACTGTAAACTTGACCTCTATTAAGCGGTCACCTCTATTAAGCAGTCACCTCTATTAAGCGGTCACCTCTATTAAGCGGTCACCTCTATTAAGCAGTCACCTCTATTAAGCGGTCACCTCTATTAAGCGGTCACCTCTATTAAGCGGTCACCTCTATTAAGCGGTCAGTTGGCTATTTCCCAAGGGTGACCGCTTAATAGGGGTTTGACTGTATTACCTTGAGCATCACGCAGTCTTTTGATGGCTGTCTCTTTCTCAGCCCCAAGCATTAACAGCTTAGATTCTTTTCTACTGACATCATTTAATCGCTCATCTAATTGAGACTGCAAGTCACGCAGCTTCCTCAACATTCGGTCTGCTTCTTCTGTAACTCTTGGTGGAATAACTGACAGACATGGAATAGATTATTATACAGTCAATGTCATTAACGTTGTCCAGCTAAAAAGAGATTAACACTGCAATAAATGTCACCTGTCTCATTCTATATTCGTTTTGCGTGCGTGGAATTTTAATTTCAAATCATAATTCACCTCTGCCTGTGAAAACGGGCATTGTTAAGATTATGTTCACACACTGAGGTGATGTTTGCTTTTGAAATTAACATTACATGAGTGCAAAACGAATATATGACGAGACACGTGACATTTATTGTCGTGTTAATCTCTTTTTAGCTGGACAACGTTAATGACATTGACTGTATGTTAAATCATGAAGACCGATTAGTTAATTATTGCAACAGCAAAAGTTTACAAAATACATTAAAGACAAGTGATCACTGTGTTAAATAGTTGCCATTATAATAGCTGATATTGAAGTTACACTCTGAACAAAGGTTTCAAGTCGAGGCTATCGGGTCAAGTTTTTGTACTGACCCGATAGCCTTGACTTGTAACCATTGTTCAGAGTCATTGGAGTGTAACTTCGATATCAGTTGCCCATTCTCATTCCGTCGCACTGGCTTCTGGTCGAAGAACGCATCAAGTTTAAGATGTTGCTTTTAACATACAAGGGCTATGAACAAACTTGTCCCAAGTTACATCAGCGATCTGATCACCAGATATTCTCCAAAGCGAACCCTACGTTCCTCATCTGATCTTCTCTTAAACCACGTTAATTTCAACCTCAAGTCCTATGGACGCAGAGCCTTTTCTGTGGCTGCCCCACAACTTTGGAACAATCTTCCACCTGATCTACGTAGATGTACTTCTCTTGACAGCTTCAAGTCCCAACTAAAGACCTTTCTATTTAAATCGACCTACAAGCTGCAATAGTCCTATTTACCTTTATATTATATTATTTTATTTGTCGGTATGACAGCGCTTACAACAGTCCTGTATAGGTGCTATATAAGCAATTATTATTATTATTAATTATTATTATCAGCTATTGTATTGAAATTCCTATCCTGCTGTCTTTACCCGATGCTTTTCTTGATTGCTCTCGTCTGCAAGTTTCATTATAGGTTAAGGACAATAATTATTTGAATTACATGTAAATAGAAAAGCTATACAAAATATAAAACCCCAGTAACACAGGCATTAAAGTGACCATATTAAAAGGGTTGGCATTCATTCATAAGAGAATATGTATGGAATGAGAACCTTGAATTTCACGTCAAGAGTTTTCCAATACACACAAATGCCGAGTTGACTCAACTCAACTAACTCACTTTGTGTGTATTGGACATGTAAATGTATGTTCAATGTCAATACTACGAGTTGTGGATGTACTATCTAGAGTAGAATTTGAATCACAAAAACATTAGGATAAGGAGTTTCAACAAACTTTGAAGTAAGCCAATGGTCAGCCTACTGGAGTAAGTGGAACTGACAAAACTAGGCAGTTCTGATTTTGAGACTGGCCACCAGAGATCACTGGTTGATAGCTTCTAATGAAAGGATATAGGAATAATAAGCACAGAATAAGGATACAGATAATTGGTCTCCAGTTCCAAGAAGTACACTTGTTGTTGAAGGTTTCTGATGTACTCATTTTCAATGTTTCCAATATCTGCTGTAGATGACCTCACATGTTTGCTATACCATTTAATAAATAAAGACATCATTCACAAATATCACTACATTGCAATGTGTATCTTTGCATTAGGGATACAGTCTGCACAACTTCAAGCCCTACAACTCTTTAATTTATAAACTCTCCCTTCAAGATATCATTATTATTAAGTGAACACATCGCTATGATAGACAACAACCAAGCCTGCAAACAACAGCAGAGCAACAAACAGGATCAACATACATTTAATTATCAGGCAAATTTGAGGTCTTGACCGTCAAATTCAGTCTGGCCTGATATGCTGACTCTTCTGCTATGTTCTCTCTCTCTCTCTCTTTTTGTCATACCAGACGCCATAGCTCTAGCCAACAAAAATGCAAGCTTGATGGGAATGAGCTATTGCATTTTTAATCCACACCCCCTGTTGAGGACATGTGTTCTACCAAACCCCCCTCCCTTGGCATTCCTAAGTACCAAATGCATCATCTCCCATGGATTTCCATAGTGCTAAATGATCCCCCTCCCTTGGAATTCCAAGGTACTGTGAGATTTTCTAGGTACCTCTCTTGTATTTTTCTGTAGCCTTCAGATACCTCTCCCTGTGCATTTTTCATGAGGGCTCCGGACCCTCTGCTGGAATTTCCATATGTCCTCAACAGGGGGTGCAGATTAAAAATGCAATAGCCCAATGTTCAAAACAACTTACTCTGAATTTGAAAAGTAAGCTTATTACCAGGTTAGCAAATCATTTAAAAAAATTGTACGTTTTATTTTTAATACGCCTCAAGGGTTCAGTGATTATAAGCAATAAGTTTAATGAGTTTTATAATTCAATTAACACAACACTAACTCAATTATGCACTACAGAATTCTGTGATGAGAAGTGGGACAGTAAAGGAACTACACAACGTAATGAACTGCTTCATTTTTTAGTGTCATCGCACAACGTAACAACACGGTACGCGTATAGCAACTTTGGAATTCGCATCACATCGCTCGCAGAATGAACCAAAATTGCTCTAATAAACAGGATTACGTCAACATGAAAAATGCAATCTTATCTCACTTGAAAGCAATGAGTGATTACCCTGTTTACCTCCTAGTTGCAGTGTTTGTACCATCAAACGAAGCAGCCACACCGCGACCAGATTTGCCAAAGCTACCAGAACGACGAAGGTTTCCCGGTGAAGTACTCCGCAACGGCGAGGCTAAAATAGCAAAACGACGCGTCCAATTAGTCTACAATCTCTCCGGTTAAGATCTACCTAAGTGTTACCTGATCGAGCACCTTTTGATCTTCCAAATGTGGACATTTTAGAGCTGGATTCTGCAAGATCTGCAAATGACAACAAGATGGCGTCTCTTGTGTTTCCAAAGAAATATTACCGCTGACCGAGTAACTATGGCAACGCAGGAATTTTCGTATTCCGGATTTCCTTGCGCTGACTATTTTAATTGTAGAAATTGTGATACAAGTTGGATTTGCGTGATAACCTAGATTACACCACTATCGTCACCTGGCTACACGTCTATATTCCGCTTCTTGTCTATTCAGTCACGCGAGCCAATCCGGTTGTTTGAACAGTCGGTGATATCACCGTTTTCTATGTTTAGCGGTTTTTCGTCTGGAATGCGGGTATTTACCGTATTTACCACGGTTGGCGTCATCCAATCGTCAAAATTGTTGTGGACTTAACAATTTTGACGATGAGATGGCGCCAACCGTGGTAAATAAGAGGACATACCACAAGAAACTATCGTAAATTTGTTTTTTTACCACAACAGACGGAGAAAACATCCGAAAACGCCGAGAAATTTTGAAAGAAAAACTGATTCAAGCGCGCTAGCTCCGTGCGCGAGCGAACACGCAATTTCCGTGGTATGTACTCTTATTTACCACGGCTCTAAGCCAATCAGAGAGCGAGAAACTGACTAGTTGTGGTAAAATTAACAAACATATACCACGCGAAACTACGTAAATTTGTGAAATGTACGTTTGGGGTGAAAACTTTCCAACCATTTTATTAGAAAACGAATATAGATTTGTCATTTTGTATTTTACCTTGTAAAAATCCTCGTTAAAAGTTTACATCAGTTGAATTAGGCCACGCTGAAAACACAAGTAAAACGCACAGTTACATGAAAACATTATTATTTTTCGATTGTATCTTATACATGTCAAACAACGCATGCGTGGTGCTGTCAGTGGGTTCACAGAGAATAAGCGATATGTGGTGAAACGGCAAATGTCTTCTTTCTCGTACGTTTTTCATGGCAAATCAGCTAGAATTAGACACCCTCATTCGCCACGACGTCGCTCTTATAAATGGCGTTCACACAAAAATTTCCTGTGCTATTCCCGAGGTAGATAACGAACAAGTTTGTATTGTCATTATCCCCGGTAACCCAGGCAGTATCGAGTATTACGACATTTTCATCGAGGTTCTCTTCAACGAATGTAGGCGAAAGATTCCTATTTATGGCGTTGGACATGCAGGTAAGAATACTGTAGAAATGGTGTCTTATTTGGTTTAACTACATGACTGTTAGACGATTTGAGAAACGACTTCGCGAGATTGCAAGCCGTTCATCCGAAACTCGCCGACTTTGGTTTGCGGCGATTTCTTGACTGCCGCCTGAAAGGGCAAGAATGTTTCCCTTGAACGTTTCTGGGACGAATTCTTCATTAAGTTCTCTTCCACAAAAGTCAAAATACAATATAATGACTCAGTTTCTCAAAATGATTTCGCCGTCGAGTTCAGTGATATTTCATTCGATTCATCAGATATTCAGAAAAAGCACCTGCAATAGCTGTTCACGCGCGATCTCAACTCACAACAAACCAATATTTTCAGTTGTTTAAATTATACATCAGTTTTGTCGTCTTTCACCAGCATTCCCTGTGTTAGCTAGAATCACTATTAAAAGCTGGTATTCTACTAGCAATTACCGGGACAAAGATGTTCAAAATACTATTGAATTCGTTGTTTTGACGCCCCGGGATGCCAAAATTGCAATGTTTTCCGCTGTCATGTGAACGATTCATTTTCTTGCTGATCTCGGTCGATAAATAAAAAACTACAAAAGCGACGATTTCCAGTGCTTCCAGTTTAACCTTGAAAATTGAATAAAGCAAGGAATATAAAATAAAAATAAGAATTCAATTGCGTGAAAACAGGTACAAGAAACCTAGTACTTGAAGTTCACTAGAAAAACTATTTTTGTAGAATGCCATGAGGGTTTATCATGTAATTTCAAAACTCATAGGACAAAAAATGATTATCATAGCTGGAAAGAGCTCGTAGAAATTAGTAAAAATGTGAAGTTTGGAAAAGATCGCTCCACAAATTGCGAAGATATGAATTTTCAAAAATCGAAATTTTCAGTATGAAAACCTTTGGAAATTTATGCTTGGAGCAACTCTTGCCTCCAACAAAGGTTTTCATACAAAATTTCGATTTTTGATTATGTGATAAACCCTCATTATCTCAGTTGAAAATATATATATTTACATTTCTTAAAACGGTCAGTTCCGTCTGCGAAGAAATCACCATACAAATTATTATGCTTCTAAGAGGCCAGTTTGCCGTCAATTTCCTGCGTTAATAAACATTTTGTTCAATTTTCATTTCTTATTGGATAAAGTGGAAGGGATCATAATAGCCTCTCTAAAAGTACAATACACCGGCTACAAATGAAGATTATTTAAACATTTTCCATCTGTCGTTGAGAGGTAGCCTCTTATTCCCTTCTGGTAAATTTTATCAGCTTTAGGGGCAAATGTTCAGTCATAATATTACAGTTTTATTCAAACATACGACTGAATTCTCGGCACTCAATATCAATCATACGCGCACTGGATTGCGATCTGGTCAGTTCACGAGAACGACTATGCACAGTCTGTGGTCATAGTGTAATCTGGTATTATTAGCCAAATTTATATTGCATGAAAGTGAGAAAAACAACCATCTGATTTAAATTCGGCTGTAAAATTTAATTTAATTTTCCGATAAAACTTAGTGTCTTGAAATCACTTTTCTGTCGCTTTTCTTCTTCAAAAAGAATATTTTTTATTCTAGTTTTTCAGTTGATCCAAGTAACGAAGTCATCGCACAAAGAACGTAGGGCTAGATTATAGAATACCCCGCCACACTGATAGACTCTATGCATCAACTTCAGGGTATTGTATTCTACGTCGTTTTCAAAGAGTGCCGCTACAAGAGCTTGATATAGTGGCGGGGTATTCTATAATCTTCCTCTCATAAAACCGTTTAATTTCTAACCCAGTTCTGATTGGTTCAGAAGAGGTGAATAACTCATGTTATTATTACAACCTCGTGTCCAGACCTCCGTCAGTCATTCCTGAGAACGAAGAGAAGAGTCTGGTACATAGTTGAAATTGCCTGGCTCATCTTTACTAATATGAATGGTCCTGTGTTCCCATTAGGTCATTGTCAGTTGGAGGAATCCGGGACCTTCAGTTGCGGCAGGTCAAGGACCGAGCATGACGAATACGATGGAGCCATGCATTTAGAAGACCAAATATCCCACAAACTCTCATTCATCGCCTATCATTTACCCAAAGATTGTAAGGTGATATTAATTGGACACTCAGCCGGCGCTTACATCGCTCTTCAGATGATGAAACGTTATCACGAGAAAGAGAAGTTCCTCAAGGGCATTCTACTTTTTCCCGCCATAGAGCACGTGATGGAGTCGCCCAGTGGTCGTCTGTGGTGGGTGGCGTGCTTCTACTTTCAGTGGCCGTTTTTGTTCATGACTTTCTTCTTCTCTTTAATGCCTACGATATTCAAGAAATGGTCCATTGGGTGGTGGATGCATTTGAATCAGCACAGTTCACACGAGAGTACAGTCAATGCCACTCACTCTTTCTTGAACTATCGCTCCATGGAAAACATGCTTAAAATCGGTCGAGATTTGGGTACCATCAAAGATATGGACGTCCCCAGCGTGGCTGACAACATCGATAAACTTATCTTTTATTACGGAGCACGTGACCCGTGGGTGCCCCGATCGTGCTACGAACAGATGACGAAGCGGTTTCCGAATGCCGAAGTCATGATTTCGGACGACGAAATTCAGCATGCGTTTGTGTTGAACGCTGCAGAGAGTGAAAAAATTGCCAAGAAAGTATGGGAGTGGTTAGATAAAGACTTTACTGTGGTTTGATACTAAATTGTGTCGTTCGTTGAGTATTATGAGATGAAGACCGTTTACAATAGCCACATGCCAAATATGGAATTTCGTTACCAAATAAGGAGGTGGGCACTTTTCCTGTTGGTCCTTAAAACTATGCCCTGAATGCCAGCAATACTGACTGACTGGTTATATGAACTAAGAATACCTTCAGAATGCCAGCAAAATGGAGCTAGTTTTTAGTTTCACTGGTGGTACACGGTTCGCTTTAGATTTCATCCCTCAAAACCGCCTTGGCCGACCATCGTTCTATTGTTCTATCTAATGCCACTCGTTGTACACATCTTGAATTGTAACCAGGCCTCTACATGCTAATGATACTATTGGAATTCATTGATTGGAATATTTCTTTCATAATTGACTACAATATTTGTATCAGTGCTTCGTTTTCAGCATATCGTGTCATCCTTATATTCATTTGTATTGGCTTAATTTCATTCATCTACCCAAACTCCACGAATGTCATTATTTGCCTTCAAATGACAGGCAAGCAAACACTGACCTTCATGTGCCATCAATCAGCTTCTAAAAGCGGGCCATGGCCATAAATTATTCTCGCTATCTGCCTTCAAATGACAGGCAAACAAACACTACCCTTCGCGTGGTATCAGCCAGGGAATAAATGTTTTGCTAAGGAAACCTGAAATTCCAGTTAATTGGGGTACATTGAAACTAAGAAGTTTAATTATAAGAAAGGAATTTTTATTCAGGAAATTCAATAATGTGTCTTAATTATATGATTGATATGTGAACCCATTATATTGATAATAATATACATGAAAAAAATACTCGATTCTGATTGGCTTAGAGCAGTGCAGTTGAAAAGTAATTTGCACTGCAGTGCAAATTACCTTTACAGTGTGACTACACCAACCAAGGCCACACAAACAAATTTTCATACAAATTATCCAATCACAATTGAGTATTTAAACAATAGAATCTGCACAAATTTTCAAATGCCGCTTCAAAAACATATATTTTACTTTATATGTGTATGTATATGATCAAGAGTGAACAAGAAACAGATTAAATTGTAGAATTCGACATCATTCTGTTATTCAGCGTCACAAATATGATTAGAAAATTTGATTCAAAATTTGTTTGGGTGGCCTTGGTTGGTGTAGTCGCACTGTAATTGCACTGCAGTGCAAATTACTTTTTTTTTCATGAATATTATTAATTGGTAATCATACGATTTCTCGTTCAATTTGGAATAATTTGCACTCGTGTGTTTTTCAAAGAGCTCAAATTGCTCAAATTGTTCCAATTTTGATACTCTTTGAAAAAAACACTACTGCAAATTATTTCCAAATTGAACTCGAAACCGTATGATTACCTCTACTAATAAACAATAAAATAGCTAACAAAATATATACATACAAAGTAAAAAGTTTATTTCTTGACTGAGAGGTTGGTAAAAATAGCTCTAGAGATATCTGCACTTAAAATGACGTAAAAAACAATTTAAGACTCGTCGATCCACAGACGAGTTTTCCGTGACTGAAAAAACTCTTTGGAATCTCATTGGACTTCAATTTCCAATAACATTGCAACGAATTATTACCCTGATTTTGGACAATCGTGAACTTTTATTACCAATTAGCCTGCGTAGCGCGCAACGGGAGAAGGGAGGGGGAGGGGGAGGGGACGAGGAGATTCCTCTCTCTCTCTTCCTCCCCCTCCCTTCTCCCGTTGCGCCGCTACGCAGGCTAGTTACCAATCGTCTAATTCTAACGATAAAAATAGTTCTAACTAAATGTAAAACCCATGCATTTTATAAATTCAAGAAAAATTCAAATATTCTTGGAGTGTTGAACCTGCATCTAATGACGTTGTAGATTGATCGAAGTCGAGTATCTCATTACTTATATCATCCGTCTCGCCGCCTTGAATGGCATGCATTTTGCTATAACTCGAGAATGACGAGTTTTCGTCTGCCATCTTAAAGTTAGTTTCGGTTAGTTTCTTTTTAGATGCTAAATTAATGTTCTGCTCTGTTATACCATGGCTCTCACTTCTAGTTAAATGTTTGTTTATCGTTGATAAAGTACTATGAAATAAAGACGATCTTTTAGATGACAAGTTTTGAGGCCGGCTCGTCTGTTTCAGCTTCATATCGTCGCCTTTTGTTTTATTCGCAATTCGTTGATTCTGTTGGTGGATTTTGGATGTTACATGTTCATTTGTTGAGCTGGTCTTCTTCAGTCTACCCACAACTGTAACGTTTTGAACAGAGCTGTGAAGAAAGTCTTTGATGTTTGTCTTTTTGTTTACAACTATATTGGAATTATGGAAGACCACTTTTGTGGTGGAATTTCCAATATTCCCAGACCCTGCTGTATTATCCATCAATATTGCTCTTTGTAGCTCTCTCTGATGAGCAATATTTTCAGACCTCGGGTTCTCCACCGATAATGTCCTTTGTAGCTGTCCCTCATGAGCAATATTCCCAGACCCTGCTGTATTCTCCATCATTGTTGCTCTTTGTAGCTCTCTCTGATGAGCAATATTTTCAGACCTCGGGTTCTCCACCGATAATGTCCTTTGTAGCTGTCCCTCATGAGCAATATTCCCAGACCCTGCTGTATTAGCCATCATTGTTGCTCTTTGTAGCTCTCTCTGATGAGCAATATTTTCAGACCTCGGGTTCTCCACCGCTATTACCCTTTGTGGCTGTCTCTCATGACCAACATTTTCAGATCCTAGTTTCTCCACCACTGTTGTCCTTTGTAGCTTGGTCTTATGACCAATACTCCCAGACCCCGTGTTCTCCACTGATGATAGATTTTGTACCTCTCTCTCATGACCAGCACTACTCCCAGATCCCTGGTTCTCCACCATTGCAGAACCATCATCACTACTATTGCTGCTTGATTCTCCTTCTATTAAATTATCAAGAGCTATTAGCTCACTAGTTAATTTAGTATTTATGTGTCCCGAGCTTGTTTTCGTCAAATCCGACTTTTCATCAGGAGTGCTTGGTGTGATATCATCACGTGGTTTCCCGTCGATGTCATCGTCGTTGTCGTCATCGTCGTCGTCGTCGTCGTCATCATCATCGTCGTCGTTGTCATTCCTAGAGCCACCGACGTTTTCACCCTTTATCCAGGAAGTTTTGCTAGTAGTGATCGGGGGAAGATGGTCAACCGGGTATTTAGTGCCGTGTGTGGAGGATGTGCCTGACATTTGGTCACCTTCTGATTTCCCAAGGAATTTGACGCTTTGCCGATCTTTGGTGGTTGAAGCGCTATCTTTGGATCCACTTTCTGTCGACGCACTGATCATTAAATCAAACCCGTGGTCATCATTACTACTATCGGTATCACTAAATTCGCTATTTAAAAATTCCTCACTGTCATTGTCACGCAATATGGAATTCTTTTGCGCGTCATTGATATCGGATGAGTCACGCACTTCGTGACTTAACTTAGAAGTCACGCTAAGAGTAGGCTTTCCACTTCCAATATCTTTTGATGAACTACTATTGGGCGTCTCGCTCGTTTCTTTCTCCTTTGTAGAATCGCTAAAAGTTGTCGACTTCGACGAAGAGTATTTTTCCAAATTGTTTCTTTTCTGGCCATAACCTTGAAAGTATTGAACGTCACTTTCACTTTCTTCAAATGCAGAACTTTTAGACGGTTTTGATAAAGTAACTCTTTCAAATGGATTTATTGGAATAAACGAGTCACGCATTCCACTACTTGATACCCCTTCTATGTCATCAATTCCATCGGTGTCACGCATTCCACTACCTGATACCCCTTCTATATCATCAATTTCATCGGTGTCACGGATTTCGCTTCCGCTTATGTACTCATCATCACCAGACCCAACAACCACCTCTTCGCGATCGTGGTGGGAATCCATGTTCCTCTCGTTCGTTTTTTGTTGATTATGTGAAGACATTGTGAAATTCCTTTTCGTTGAAGAAGCTTGATTGTCGCTTTCTTCTCCAGGGGACTCATATCTCGGCCTTTCCTCACTATCAATACTTTGTTGTTCGCTTTCAGATTTTCGCCCATTCTTCAGCAAATGGTCAATTTGGGGATGTGCCTTCTCTGTGTTTATCAAGCTTTCTCTATCAGATATGAGTTCGTACTCGAAAGACCTTTGCTCGTTGTTGATCTTATTGTGTTTTGGTTGCGATGCTTGGACATCTCCTTTTTGTTTTGATGTTATGTTCTGACCTTCTTTGCGTTTATGATGATTTTCTCCTTCCTTAACACCTTGATGATGATGATGATCACCACTATATTCGTCGTGTGCATCTATATCCTTGTTCCTTGCAAGATGAGTTTCTCCTTCCTTGACACCTTCAAGAATATGATGATGATGATCACCACTATATTCGTCGTGTGCATCTATATCCTTGTTCCTTGCAAGATGAGTTTCTCCTTCCTTGACACCTTCAAGAATATGATGATGATGATCACCACTATATTCGTCGTGTGCATCTATATCCTTGTTCCTTGCAAGATGACTTTCTCCTTCCTTGACACCTTCAAGAATATGATGATGATGATCACCACTATATTCGTCATGCGCATCTATATCCTTGTTCCTTGCAAGATGACTTTCTCCTTCCTTGACACCTTCAAGAATATGATGATGATGATCACCACTATATTCGTCATGTGCATCTATATCCTTGTTCCTTGCAAGATGACTTTCTCCTTCCTTGACACCTTCAAGAATATGATGATGATGATCACCACTATATTCGTCATGTGCATCTATATCCTTGTTCCTTGCAAGATGAGTTTCTCCTTCCTTGACACCTTCAAGAATATGATGATGATGATCACCACTATATTCATCGTGTGCATCTATATCCTTGTTCCTTGCAAGATAACTTTCTCCTTCCTTGACACCTTCAAGAATATGATGATGATGATCACCACTATATTCGTCATGTGCATCTATATTCTTGTTCCTTGCAAGATGACTTTCTCCTTCCTTGACACCTTCAAGAATATGATGATGATGATCACCACTATATTCGTCATGCGCATCTATATCCTTGTTCCTTGCAAGATGAGTTTCTCCTTCCTTGACACCTTCAAGAATATGATGATGATGATCACCACTATATTCGTCATGTGCATCTATATCCTTGTTCCTTGCAAGATGAGTTTCTCCTTCCTTGACACCTTCAAGAATATGATGATGATGATCACCACTATATTCGTCATGCGCATCTATATCCTTGTTCCTTGCAAGATGAGTTTCTCCTTCCTTGACACCTTCAAGAATATGATGATGATGATCACCACTATATTCGTCATGTGCATCTATATTCTTGTTCCTTGCAAGATGAGTTTCTCCTTCCTTGACACCTTCAAGAATATGATGATGATGATCACCACTATATTCGTCATGTGCATCTATATCCTTGTTCCTTGCAAGATGAGTTTCTCCTTCCTTGACACCTTCAAGAATATGATGATGATGATCACCACTATATTCGTCATGCGCATCTATATCCTTGTTCCTTGCAAGATGAGTTTCTCCTTCCTTGACACCTTCAAGAATATGATGATGATGATCACCACTATATTCGTCATGTGCATCTATATTCTTGTTCCTTGCAAGATGAGTTTCTCCTTCCTTGACACCTTCAAGAATATGATGATGATGATCACCACTATATTCGTCATGCGCATCTATATCCTTGTTCCTTGCAAGATGAGTTTCTTCTTCCTTGACACCTTCAAGAATATGATGATGATGATCACCACTATATTCGTCGTGTGCATCTATATCCTTGTTCCTTGCAAGATGAGTTTCTCCTTCCTTGACACCTTCAAGAATATGATGATGATGATCACCACTATATTCGTCGTGTGCATCTATATCCTTGTTCCTTGCAAGATGAGTTTCTTCTTCCTTGACACCTTCAAGAATATGATGATGATGATCACCACTATATTCGTCGTGTGCATCTATATCCTTGTTCCTTGCAAGATGACTTTCTCCTTCCTTGACACCTTCAAGAATATGATGATGATGATCACCACTATATTCGTCATGCGCATCTATATCCTTGTTCCTTGCAAGATGACTTTCTCCTTCCTTGACACCTTCAAGAATATGATGATGATGATCACCACTATATTCGTCATGTGCATCTATATCCTTGTTCCTTGCAAGATGACTTTCTCCTTCCTTGACACCTTCAAGAATATGATGATGATGATCACCACTATATTCGTCATGTGCATCTATATCCTTGTTCCTTGCAAGATGAGTTTCTCCTTCCTTGACACCTTCAAGAATATGATGATGATGATCACCACTATATTCGTCATGTGCATCTATATCCTTGTTCCTTGCAAGATGAGTTTCTCCTTCCTTGACACCTTCAAGAATATGATGATGATGATCACCACTATATTCGTCATGTGCATCTATATCCTTGTTCCTTGCAAGATGAGTTTCTCCTTCCTTGACACCTTCAAGAATATGATGATGATGATCACCACTATATTCGTTATGTGCATCTATATCCTTGCTCCTTGCAATTTCAACTTCATCTCTTGAATGCCCCTCGACATGTTTACTAACGTTTCTACTCGTGTGATCTTCCTCAACATTTTGTTTCTGTGCAACGGAATGGTGATGAGAATTGTGGCCATGTTTGGTCTTTGCTTTGAAGTGAGCCCCGCCTCTGAGAAATTTCTTTAAGTCTGCATATTTGGGTCTATGATGGTGCTCGATCAAGTGGCCAAGCTCTACGTTAATGGGGTTATTCACGGGTCTAAAATGACCTGTTGTGTTCTTTGTCAATTCATGGTGGCTCTTCTTATTCGTTTTCAACTTGTGCAACTTATAATGAAGTTTGCTTTTGAATTTGGAGAGTTTATCTTTCAATGTTTTGCCTTTCGCGTTCTTGTTAGCACTGCTTCCCTTGTTCCACTTTTTCAGAAATCGTATCAATGGATGAGAAGCGACTTTCTTCATTAGGTTCTTCCCGGTTTCGTGGAAGGGTACTTTTGCTTTTATCTTTTTCTTGAGCATTTTGCCTTTGCTGCTCTCCACATATGTGATACAATGACACTCGCGCACATCACACGTCGGTGAACACATCGAACCACGCGGACAACAATGCCAGTCGTCTTGACAACTAATAGCATCCGGCATTGAACAGCAACCGTACCCTGTCAGTGATAAGAAGCTCTCGCAGCATGTCGTTCCAACTGGACAGCGGGTTAACGCATCAGGGCACGTGATCGCGTTATTGGAGGCATACATACTTAAGAAACGTTGTTTACTGAAGAATCTAGGATGGGCTTTGGCTGCAACATTCTCTACAAATCAACAAAATAATCATAATAATATTAATGGTATTGTTTACCGTATATTAATAATTGTTTAATCCCGAGGGGGAGGTACATGGTCGATCCTACGTCCACGCTGGATTCATGCTACGTCATCAGTATTAGTAGTTGCCCATCTCCTCCCCCCACGAGGAGTCGGTCATTGGCGCAACGTTTATTACAACCTTCAAGAATAAGTTACTTACTTTTTGGTATTTCATTAATCATAGTTGCGAATGCCGCGGCAACTCGAACGCCTAACAGTCGGTAACCTTCTTCATTGTAATGCTGCAAAAGAAGCGCAATGACTCGAGTTAATTAATCGATGACGTCACAACATGACATCCCCGTATGAACAGCACACGTGACCTACCACATCACCAGGTCCCTTCATGATTGGACAGTTCTTCTTGTTTGCTGGTTGGCCGCATCGTTTGGTGATGATGTCGTACATGTCTATTACAGGAATCCGATGACCAGTTTCCATGATACTACAAAGAATAGAACACAGTTCACCCAGGAGCCCATAAGTAGGAGCATCCATGCTACGTATTGGGTCTATGTCACGGCGTTTGAACAAGTTTGGCTATTTTTAGAACACGATTTCTCGAAATTAACCAATCACTGTGCACTGCCGGTTTTATTTGCAGCAACTCGTTTTGTTTGTAGCAACTCGTTTTATTTGCCGCAACTCGTTTTATTTGCCGCAACTCGTTTTATTTGCCACAACTCGTTTTATTAGCCGCAACTCGTTTTATTTGTTGCAACTCGTTTTATTTGCAGCAACTCGTTTTGTTTGTAGCAACTCGTTTTATTTGCCGCAACTCGTTTTATTTGCCGCAACTCGTTTTATTTGTTGCAACTCGTTTTATTTGCAGCAACTCGTTTTGTTTGTAGCAACTCGTTTTATTTGCCGCAACTCGTTTTATTTGTTGCAACTCGTTTTATTTGCCGCAACTCGTTTTATTTGCCGCAACTCGTTTTATTTGCAGCAACTCGTTTTGTTTGTAGCAACTCGTTTTATTTGCCACAACTCGTTTTATTTGCCGCAACGTGATTGGTCAATTTCGTATTCTAAAAATAGCCAAACTTGTTCAAACGTCGTGACAGATTTTAATGCTACATGGATACTCCTACTTATGGGCTCCTGTTCATCTATGAACAGGCTCTCAGAAATGGGATGAGGAGGGAGGGGAGTCAGCAATTAAGCATGAGCGCAAGCACAAGAAATTGATTCTTGTTGTTATTCTTGTGGCGAGCCTACTGCCATGGTAACATAGCGCCTTAGAAGCGTTTAGGTTAGCGCCTCCACTGAAAAACACAGTTGATGAAGTTGTTAAATCTCTTCCACAATGGACAATGTTTGATCCTTGTTCCTAGTGTACACGTGACGTCATTTAGGGAGTTTAAGATTTGCAAAATCCGCGACGGCAACGTCAACCGGAAGTGTAAATAACTTCTGTTCGGGGTTTCGTACATGCATGCATTAGAGATTTAGTCCAAGCATAAGCCTGTGAGGTTACTTCATCCACAGGGAATACCAACTATTAAGAGTGGATGCCAGTAAGGATCGAGACTAATTCTTCAACTCAAAAAATTCGAATTTAATTTTATTTCGCCATATCATTCCTTTCGATGACCTATTTTAGGGAAAAATACTAAAAAGTTCCAGCGATTTTTATTTTAGGAGAAATTTCCAGTTTTTAAAAACCCGTCTGTCTACTTTACTTTTTTGGGTAAATTATAAGCCCACTTTGAACAGTCGGTGTGTGTTCACCTCTAGAACTACAACAATGAAATTAAGCACACTTAATAAACGTTTTTTGGTCTTTTCTACTGTGTAATTTATTGTTCTGTAACTTCTGTAGTTATTTTTCAAATTTGGTTTTAAAATGGTATACTGAGCGCCATGAACGGAACGTTGAAATATAGGCAATGTTTGAGGTACGAAAAAGGAATCTGGTACATAAATTTTTGATGAAAACGCCATGCCCCAGGAAAGCTTCACGTTTGTTCTATCAGTTTAGAAAGTTTCAAGCTTGGGAATTCAATGTAGCATTTTTGAGAAATAAAACTATTATGCTTGGGACTGCCAAAATTAGCATAATTTTCGTCCTGTGGCGGACATTTTTGTCATCCAAACACAAAACCTAACGCCAAAACACGGCTATCTTGCATTTTTAGTTGATTGCTGCTGATGGAAAACAATGTTCGAGTCAATAGGAATGATTTTCAACAATGTTTGTGTTTCGATAGTCGTAAATAACTCTCGCAAAAGTTAAAATTAGCATAGATGGTCGATCAGATAACATCAAAATACGAATTTTGTTTAAACAACGTTTATACGAAATTCCACCCATTCAAGCAAGTATGAATTCTGTTTAGTATTATATTTTATGATTAAAACTATTATTTCATGCCGCAAAAAATTTTATTCGAAGGGCAGTAGCGTGACTTGCAGCAGCTACATTGCGTTACATAATTGGCTTGTCAACAAAGTGGAGCATCGTGTCAAAATATCCGAACTCTTCATGATAAAGCGCCAGTTTGAACTAGAAATCAGTGCAATTGTTTGTAAATCTTATTTGGAGCAAACTCTAAGCATTTTAGAGTGAAGAACCACAATTTTCGGAAACGGTGTTTATATTTGATCAATGAATATGCTAATTGTCACTATTTTAGGAGCTTATGTGGCTGAAATAGCTCAAATATGGTTGAAAATAACTCTTATTAACTCCAAGATTGTTATCAGTTGGCAGCGATCAACTAAAAGTGCAAGATAGTCGTGTTTTGGAATTAAGTTTTGTGTTTTAACGACAAAAATGTCCGCCACAGGACGAAAATTATGCTAATTTTGGCAGTCCCAAGCCTAATAGTTTTATTTCTCAAAAATGCTACATTGAATTCCCAAGCTGGAAACTTTCTAAACTGAAAGAGCAAACGTGAAGCTTTCCTGGGACATGGCGTTTTCTTCAAAAATTGATGTACCAGATTCCTTTTTCGTATTTCAAACATTGCCTATATTTCAACGTTCCGTTTATGGCGCTCAGTATACCTTTTTAAAACCAAATTTGAAAAACAACTACAGAAGTTACAGAAAAATAAATTATTCAGTAGAAAAGACCATGAAACGTTTATTCAGTGTACTGAATCTCATTGTTGTAGAGCTAGAGGCGAACACACACCGACTGTTCAAATTTGGCTTATTATTTAGCCGAAAATTTTCGGTCGACAGACGGGTTTTTAAAAACTGGAAATTTCTCCTAAAATAAAAATTGCTGGAACTTTTTAGTATTTTTCCCTAAAATAGGTCATCGAAAGGAATGATATGGAGAAAGAAAATTAAATTCGAATTTTTTGAGTTGAAGAATTAGTCTCGATCTTTACTGGCATCCACTCTTAAGGTATGAAACTCCGAACAGAAGTTATTTACACTTCGGATTGACGTGGTCGTCGTCGATTAGGCCAAGGCATGGTTACTGCACTGTGTACTCACCTCACTGCTGCTTTATTGTACAACTTGATTCGGCTGTTTCGCTTTTTACTGCTGAGAAACGGCGTGGTGAGAGCAAATGCTACTTTGGCTCCAGTGTCGAGAAATGCTTGCTTTAGAATTTTTAAATTGTTCTCGTATTCTTTATAAGGTACGTGCTCCTGTGAATAGATTAGCGACCGAGAACATCACATTAGGGTGAAACAGAAACAATAAAAAACGCGAAAAAACTTATTATCAGAGATATAAAATCCGATGAGCAGGTTGCGGGATTGCAGAAAGAGCTTGCATAATTTTTTCGCAATCCCGCGCCTCACGTAAAAAGATGGCGACTGTGCATTTTACCACAATCCTTTGCGAACCTAAAAAGATGGCGGCTGTACATTTTACCACAATCCTTTGCGAACCTAAAAAGATGGCGGCTGTACATTTTACCACAATCCTTTGCGAACCTAAAAAGATGGCGGCTGTACATTTTACCACAATCCTTTGCGAACCTAAAAAGATGGCGGCTGTACATTTTACCACAATCCTTTGCGAACCTAAAAAGATGGCGGCTGTACATTTTACCACAATCCTTTGCGAACCTAAAACGATGGCGGCTGTACATTTTACCACAATCCTTTGCGAACCTAAAAAGATGGCGGCTGTACATTTTACCACAATCCTTTGCGAACCTAAAAAGATGGCGGCTGTACATTTTACCACAATCCTTTGCGAACCTAAAAAGATGGCGGCTGTACATTTTACCACAATCCTTTGCGAACCTAAAAAGATGGCGGCTGTACATTTTACCACAATCCTTTGCGAACCTAAAACGATGGCGGCTGTACATTTTACCACAATCCTTTGCGAACCTAAAAAGATGGCGGCTGTACATTTTACCACAATCCTTTGCGAACCTAAAAAGATGGCGGCTGTCATGGGAAAATAACGTACCTCTGGGAAGCGTTTACTGTAGTCGATATCATGCATACCAAAGTTAAATATAATTGCATCATAATGGGTTGATTCCATGGCCGTCGTCTTTAAGAGCATGGGAAGGCACATGACGCCATGTTTAGAGTCAATTGCACCAGAACCGCGGGCAAATGGTGCGTGCTGTACTTGACACTTGTTACTCATGAGGAATTTGACTGTTCTGAGATAACTGAATGACAAATAACCAACATTTGATTAACAGACCGAGTATATAAGTAGACATACAGACAGACAGACAGACAGACAGACAGACAGACAGACAGACAGACAGACAGACACAGACAGACAGACAGACAGACAGACAGACAGACAGACAGACAGACAGACAGACAGACAGACAGACAGACAGACAGACAGACAGACAGACAGACAGACAGACAGACAGACAGACAGACAGACAGACAGACAGACAGACAGACAGACAGACAGACAGACAGACAGACAGACAGACAGACAGACAGACAGACAGACAGACAGACAGACAGACAGACAGACAGACAGACAGACAGACAGACTTACTAGCTAGCTGAATGTTGACTGACTGACTGACTGACTGACTGACTGATTGACTGACAGACTCACTGACTGACTGACTGACTGACTGACTGACTGACTGACTGACTGACTGACTGACTGACTGACTGACTGACTGACTGACTGACTGACTGACTGATTGACTGACTGACTGATTGACTGACTGACTGATTGATTGACTGAGAGAAAGACAGATAGATTGACTGACTAACCGGATAGATAGATTGACTGCTTGCCTGAGAGAAAGACGGACAGACAGACACTGAAATATATAGAGAGTTTTGTTACCCTAAAGCAATGGAGTCTCCAATCACTAGACAATTTTTGAATCTTGGGTTTCGCTTCAAAGGTGGACCAGGCGCGCAGATACGTGTTGCCTCGTGTTCTTCAAACTTTGCTTTTGTTACCAAACTGCATATAGTGGAAATAACTGCTTTTAGGCTCTCTCTTATATGGGGACAATTTTTTGGGAAGAGATGGGGGGGGGGGTAGAGGGGGAGAAGGAGAGGGATAGGGCTGCGCCCTCGGTAAATATATCCCATAACCCTTCGCTAATGCCCTCGCTACAGGCCGATAACTTACACATGATACATGATTATAACTATGATGGTGGAGGTTGTGGTGATGATGATGATGTTGATGATGACGATGATGATGATGATGATGATGATGATGATGATGATGATGTTGATAATGATGATGATGATGTTGATAATGATGATGATGATGATGATGATGATGATGATGATGATGTTGATAATTAATGATGATGATGATGATGATAAATGATGATGATGATGATGATGATAATGATGACGATATGATGACAACATTAATATAAGTGCAATCTTACTGTGGAGAAGGTGACGATATCAGTCGCGATTGTGGACGAGGAAACTGTTCAGTTTTATAAAGTCTGGACTGCGTCCCTTGCGATGTCTCCTGAGCCAACAATGGCTGGGGTGCGGGCTGCTGCATCTGGGCCGGCGATGACAACTGAGATGCTGGTGAAACGTCTGTTCTTGGTTTGTATGTTGAGGTCGATGGCTGTGCCTGGAAAGGCGGTTGTAACTGCGGACTAACTTCTGGATATGGATCCATAGCTGGCTCCGTAGCGGGCTGTATAGCTGGCTGTATAGCTGGCTGCATAGTGGGCTGCATAGCTGACTCCACAATTGGCTGCATAGCTGACTCCATAGTGGGCTGCATAGCTGACTCCATAGTGGGCTGTATAGCTGACTCCATAGTGGGCTGTATAACTGACTCCATAGTTGGCTGCATGGTTGACTGCATGAAGGGTTGCTGGCTTTGCATTTCCGATGTCATGGGGTAGGTCTGCTCAGTCGGAAGGAGACCAGCTCCCAAACTTTCTGAGGTGGAAAAGGGATCCGTTGACGCAGTAGGGTAGTTTGTTGTCATAGCACCGGCTGCATTATTATTCTCAATGGCTTCTAGGTAGTCATAGTAACGCTGCCAAGCAACAATAGAATCAAGTTAGGACGAAAAGAACGCAATACAAGCCTCAAGAGTTCCAGACTTCCGGTACGCGCGCAATGCATTATGAGATTATTACAAAGGAAAAGTGAGCACCAATTCTAGACACAGGGAGCCCAAGCTATGTTTTTGCTCACTTGGTGCTCACTTTTCCTTTGTAATAATCTCATAATACATTGCGCGCGTAACGGAAGTCATGGAACTCTTGATGCTTGTATTTGAATTGATATTTTATACTTCAAAGAATCTGTCGAATGTATTGCGCCACGCAGATCGCAAAAGCTTCATTCTTTTTACACAGAAATGTTTGATTTTGTAGATCCTTTTTGGAGATTGACCCATCGCTAAATACACAAAATAGATGTCCCGGGCTTTATAGTCTAATAGAGTTTAAACAATCAGTCTTCCTCAATACATGTTGAAGTACTGAAATAAAAATTACATGATTTAGTCGTCATGTTATCGTTTATTTTTGTTATTTTGAAAACAAATGAAAACTAGTGAAGTTGTATACTATACAAACAGAGAACATTTCGCTCTACGAGCTCCCTTTGGTTGTGGTTGCTTTCTAGCCTTGAAAGCACAAGAATTATGCGACTGATTGAATGGTTTATTTGTCTATGAAATGATATGGAGTTGATTTATGCCTTTTTATTTGACTCTCTCGTTTTTTGGCACTAAAAACCAGTGCGAAACTGTTCGGTCTAAGCGTCGTTATTTCCAAAACTAAGATCAATTTTAGAAACTTTAATATCTCAAACAGTAAAGAATTCAACCCAGCGAAACTTAAAATCTCCGAGGAAAAACTGACTAGAAAAAGTTGCAGAAAATTGTAAAGTTTCCTTTTGAACACAAAGTACCACCTGCGGGGTCACGCGCCCTTGGCCATCAAGCGAACAAATCTCTTTTTTTTTATATAGAAAAACGTTGAGTAACAAAAGCTAAAGGAGCTTTGAGCAAGCTTTGAAAGGACTTTCATGTGTTCACTAAGCCCAAGGGCATTAAATCTAGTATGTTGTAAGGAAAAATGGCCGTCACTTTGTACAAAACTGCCACCCGCACACACACCCAAGTACAAGCAAATGCTAATTACGAGTGTCCATTCCTCCGTATAAACCTTATACCGGAACAATCGTACCTTATTGTGAGTCTTCCAGAAGTCTTGCTTATTCAGATACCAGCCGGAAGACAAACCATAGTTATTCGTCGAGGAATATCTGTATGGATTGGGTCCAGACGTGATCTTCTTTGGACTAGTGTACGGATTCGATTGGAAATACCTGTAATAATATTGACCGCGAGATCCTCCCAGGAGAAAACAGGTCGTGAAGAAGATGAATATTGTAAAATAGTTTGCCTCCATGATGGGTCATCGTATTCTTGCTGCGTCGATGGAAAATCCTCCCCTCTTTCACACTTCGGGTATTAATAACTTACATCTCAATTGTTATCGTATACCATTGCCAGTAAATGTAAACCTGAGGAACATATTCGTTACTGATCCCATTTGTTTATAGTTTACGACTATACACAACATTGCTGCTAAAAACAGCGATGACGCGAGGTCAGCAGCTCAAAGACTAATCTGACCAGTGCTAGCAAAGGAACGCCACTCCCTGGTATCGTCCTTGAAACCACAGAATTCCTCAACGTAATGTGTCTATAATGCGTTTAGTATTTTCCTCTGTGGCGCGGATATGCACAAAACTCAACACTACCATGCATGAAGGCTTAGTTGTTGCTTATGGCGATCATTCGACCGTGTGATTGGGTTAACGTGTGAACTGACACCAACTAAAGGTGACGACTTTTGACGACAATATTTCGATCGATCATGTTGAACACCATTCAAAAACCAACAATATGTTGCCGTAAATATCGCGCAAAAAAATGGCGTTAAATTCGTCCCGAGTACCGATCGTTTCACGGGTTTCATTTTCGAGTTCAAAAGTATAGCGTTGTCGCCGGTCAGCTCTACAGTGACGTTAGCGATGTTTTTTTTGAGGCGTTTCAAGGACATCTTATTTGGGATCAAAATAATATCATCACTCTTGGATGGGATGTGAAAACAATGGAAAAATCACTTCGTGAAAACGCATGGAATACACGAGGAGCGGCAATATGCGGTGAAAACGCCTTGTGGGACAATATCATCACTGCAAAGCCATCAAGGAAACAAAATTACTCGGGCTACACATCATGCACACTTCCGCGCCTTCTTCGCCTTCAAATCAGATTATACTATGATAATATTACAGCCAGTGTTGCACAAAATGATTGCACGATTGGAATCGATACTCATCCCGTAAAAACAGGAATATATATTTTTGAAATGATATTGTCATCGATTGAGTATCTTGGATGTTTGTAAACCAATAGAGCTCTCTTGTTTTTAAAAAGTAATTTGTCAATAAAAAAGCAAAGCTGTCAATAAAATAAAACAAAGCTCTACTAAAAATGTTTATTTTATTCTTAACTTACATTATTACAATTTGACATTTTATAAAAAATTACTTATTTTAAAATTAATTGATTCATCATTTATTTCAAAAACCAATTCCATAAACGGCTCGGCCGCTGACCAGTCCAGACCGGATTTCACTAACTACTATAACAAGTGCAATTACTGAAGTACAAGAACTTGCGTCATGTGAAAACCGGCCCGACGCAAGCACAAGAACTTGTGTCATGTGAAAACCGGCCCGACGCAAGCACAAGCGCAAGTACAGGAACTTGTGTCATGTGAAAACCGGCCCGACGCAAGCACAAGCGCAAGCACAAGAACTTGTGTCATGTGAAAACTGGCCCGACGCAAGCACAAGCGCAAGTACAAGAACTTATGTCATGCAAGTGAAAACGGGCCCGACGCAAGCACAAGCGCAAGCACAAGAACTTGTGTCATGTGAAAACCGGCCCGACGCAAGCACAAGCGCAAGCACAAGAACTTGTGTCATGTGAAAACCGGCCCGACGCAAGCACAAGCGCAAGCACAAGAACTTGTGTCATGTGAAAACTGGCCCGACGCAAGCACAAGCGCAAGTACAAGAACTTATGTCATGCAAGTGAAAACGGGCCCGACGCAAGCACAAGCGCAAGCACAAGAACTTGTGTCCTGTGAAAACCGGCCCGACGCAAGCACAAGCGCAAGTACAAGAACTTGTGTCATGTGAAAACCGGCCCGACGCAAGCACAAGCGCAAGTACAAGAACTTGTGTCATGTGAAAACCGGCCCGACGCAAGCACAAGCGCAAGTACAAGAACTTGTGTCATGTGAAAACCGGCCCGACGCAAGCGCAAGTACAAGAACTTGTGTCATGTGAAAACCGGCCCGACGCAAGCACAAGCGCAAGTACAAGAACTTGTGTCATGTGAAACGGGCCCGACGCAAGCACAAGTGCAAGTACAAGAACTTGTGTCATGTGAAACCGGTCCGACGCAAGCACAAGCGCAAGTACAAGAACTTGTGTCATGTGAAAACCGGCCGACGCAAGCATAAGCGCAAGTACAAGAACTTGTGTCATGTGAAAACCGGCCCGACGCAAGCACAAGTGCAAGTACAGGAACTTGTGTCATGTGAAAACCGGCCCGACGCAAGCACAAGCGCAAGCACAAGAAATGTCAAAGTTTTGCTTGTGCTTGTGCTTGTGTCTTGCCCGTTTTCACAGTGTAATACTTCTTGTACTTGTACTTATGCTTGCGTCGCTAGTAAAAATCAAGGCCAATGGAACAGCACTGAATGCAGCCCGCCATCTTAAATACAGACGATTTTCAGTCCCATAGACTTCATTCCAACGTCGCGGGCGTTGACCGGAAGTAGATTAATGAATTTTGGATCTAATGCGCATGTCTGAAATCCAATGTCACGCAACCACACTGTCATCCAATCCTGGTCGTTCCAGGTATTGATTGAAGTCCGTCCGAACACGAACACTTCTAAACTCTCGCGGAGTATTTAAGGTCGTCCCTCGACAATATTTGTGCCTCTCTCTATGAGAGAAGTGGGCCTTGCATGACAAAACTTGGAAAGCTTGCCAAGCCTCAAACAAACCGTAAAAAATGATTCGCTTTTTAGGCCGTGTTTACACGTACTCATCTTTGATAGAAATCAGAAACTATTGTTTCTTTAGCGGTTAACCGTACTTTTCTGATTTGTATCTTGGTAAAGACATGTCATGAGTCGTCGTAAAATACACTAGTCTCTCCTCTCATCGCATGCTTGATTCATCCCTGGTGTCTCTGAGTTCTTGTGAAATGAATCGTCCTCTTTCTTCTCTTCTTTTTCAATTTCTTTTTTGTTTTTCTCAACTTCTTCGCGTGGCAACAACGGAAATGCAATGCGCAGTTCTTCTGAAGCACTAAGAATCGAGGAAATGATGGAAAAGAACATCGACAGACCAAGAATAATAACAATAGCATGTAGTACTTCTAGTATGCCAGAAATAAGTTCTGTTGGTGGTTCACCTAAATAATGAAGAAAAGAAAGAGAGAAAGAAAGCGTTAAAGACCCGTAAGACTTTATATGACTGCGCGCACTATTATATGGAATTTTGTTACCAAATATGGAATTTTGTTGCCAAATATGGAATTTTGTTGCCAAATATGGAATTTTGTTACCAAATTTTTGTTACCAAATATGGAATTTTGTTACCAAATATGGAATTTTGTTACAAATATGGAATTTGTTTGTTACCAAATATGGAATTTGTTTGATATGGGTAGGTTTTTGAAACGGAAGTATATATATCGTATAAGTAAAAGTGTCGGTATCTAGGGAGTACATACCTTCATTGGGAACTAAGTCGCCAAATCCAATAGTCGAGAAAGTGACAAAACAAAAATATATTGCTTCAAAGAAAGTCCAGTCTTGTGTATTTGTATACAATATCGCCCCTAGCAACAACATTAGAATCATAAACCCTAGTGTCCAGGCAATCGTCCGTGTTCGTACAGTGACGTCATCGCGAGGACCACTTAACACAATCATGATGCGGTAGTGTACGTAATGGATGACGTCATTGATGCGGTCACCGATGCTTTTCAGGATCATCAAGTTCAAAGGTATTCCAAAAAATGCGAAAATCATACAAAATATTCGTCCTTCTGTAGTGGCTGGAGCCAAGTGTCCATATCCTAGAGATACAAGAAGAAGTGAGTGTTTAGACTGCGTTTACACGGTACCAGACGAGACCGGTACAACACTGGGTCATCTATCCGTACTAATTTGAGAGCGGTTAGCTATACAACTGAGACAAGGGAACGCTTGAAATTGGGCTATTCTGTAACTTTCGGTAGAAAATCGATAAATGAGGCTTTGAATTCCCTCAAACGCGCGACCTAATTATTTTGACAGGCACACCACAGGGAGCCCAATAGTTACTTCGGAGTCTCAAACGTTTAGGCTTCGACAGACTCACGTCACAATAAAAGAAAGGCTTCTTTTTCGTTTGACTTGTTTGTGCGACAAATTTTTATCTAAATGCTGGTAGCGGGGACGTCATGGGAATACCTTTACCGAACCCTTGTCAGCAATTTAGCTCAGACAATTACAGACAATGGAATCAAAAACATGGACACGGTTATAATTTTTAAAAGAAATTAAAATTTCGCTGAAACAGCCAAACTTTAGATAGTTGAGTTTTTACTGCCGAAAATTAAGCTTATGTGATTTCTCACGGCTAGCTGTCGTTATTTTCAACCGAAATCTGCCCGCTTGTTTATCAGTTGTTTTGCCAACAAATCCGCAGTGAAAGCATTTTTGCTCCGCGTTAAAGTAATGCCAGACGGAGAGTTGTTTTGCCATTCAAGTGTTTTTCTGTACAGCTTGCTCCATCTCATGTCATGAGTTCTTGGTCGTTCTTACCTATCGTAGTCACTACACTCCACGTAAAATACAAAGATGCGTAGTAGGACCATCGTGAACTGCACCAACTCTCTACAGGACCACCACAACGATATTTTGTCGCCGTAGAAATCTTATGAACCAAAAAGTCAAATTCTTTTCTCGACATGTTATACTTTTGATGAAGAGATTTTCTCAACCAGTTCAAATGGACAACTTCTTGAGCTTCGTTTTCGTTTTCTAAGACTTGAAACACGGCGGCTCCGCAAAAAAGGTAAATTCCTAGAAGAACGACAAGAGACAGAAGTCGTTTGGTGTCGCTTTTCATCAGCCAGTCTATCGTCATTATTTGCTTCCATATTTTCCCACGTCACGGCGTCCTCCCTCTTCTTCACTCACCGAAAGTCGGCTTTGTAGTAATCTTAATTCATAGACTGCTTGATATATGTTAAAAAACACCCGAAAAACCAGTTTGACAGACGAATTGTCAAGGGTTAGTGACCGATGTACTAGATACAACACTGCGCATGTCCTGTTCAAACAAGTTGTTGAAGAAGCTAGCTGACCTTTCTTCTGGTACCGGTTGGTTAACATTCAACAAAGAGCTCGAACGGGAAGGAATGGCAGTGATGAACATTATGGAAAACAAGATTAATTATGAAAACATTTCTCGATTCTGATTGGTTAACAGCAGTGCAATTAAGCGCTAATTTACCAGGTAATTGGTACGAAATAAACTCGGTTCAAATAATCCTAAATTGAAAATGGTAGTTAAAAAAAATGAAAACTGATTAAAGGAAAACGAACTTAGAAATCCTGAAGTGAAATTGAAAGTCATATTAAAAATCTATGACCGAAAGGAATTCTGGTAATTACTCGGGCTTCTTGTGGAATAACCGAGGTTTTGTTCGTCGTCGCTTGAAGAAAACCGAGCCAAAGGTCTGGAGTTCGAGTCTCATAGGAGTCGTTCCCTCACCCCCTTTTTCTTAACGTTTCTTTTTATTCTTATTTCTTCTCCTAACATGATTTCCTTTTATTGTTTTCATTTTTATCGGATATGTCTTTGAGGTATTTTGAAATAAAAAACTTTTGCCGTTTTTACAAGACAGCACAGGAACCCCAATATCAGTATCCATGCAAAATTTCCAAAATTGAAAACAAATCTTTAAATACGATTTTCGTTGCAATGTGGTCGGGCATTACGATTTGAAAACGATAGCTTGACCGTAAGTTCTGGGGTGCTTACCATTTACTCGGAAAAACCGGAAATTCCGGTTTGAAAAAAGAAAGGTATATGTGTCATTCCGATCGGAAAGTTCAGGAAAACTCGGTCTAATGATACACGCGTCTACGGAAAAAAAACGAAAAGAGCGGGAAAAGTGGATTATCTCAAACGCTAGACCAAGTTTTCCGAAACTTTCCGATTGGAATGACACATACCATTTGTTTTTCCAACCGAAATTTCCGGTTTTTCCGAGTAAATGGTAAGCACCCCTGATTACATCTAGGATCATTCAAACAAGTACGAGATTTATACGAGTATAAAATCACAGTTCTGTCCCGCGATCGCCGCCGCGTCTACACCAGCAAGTTTTCCTTGACAAGTATCTTTGACAAGTTTCGTTGATCGTGTAGATAATGAACAAGTTTTCCTTGAATTATAATTTTTCTGAATTATAACCAAAGCCAGGGAATAAAACACAGCACAAGCAACGAGTGAGAAAGAAGGAAACAACTGAGAAAGATCTACATGCTATATTTATTTTGGCCAGGTTTCTTAATGTTTGCATCTGTGTATTTGCTTGGTTTCAATCAGCTGTTAAAATTCCTTGAATGTCATTATTTGCTTCAAATGACGGGCAAACACTGCCCTTCATGTGCAACCAAGCAGAGAGTATTCTATTGAAAAGGTGCAATTCAGCTGATGAAAATTCCTCACGAGACCGAAAGTGACGTCTAATGAAATCAAGCAATACTGTCCCCGTGAGCTGTTCAAGTCTACAAAAATCACACCTTAATATAATATGAGTGACTAGATGGAGCAATGGTCTAATTGTTTTAGTATAAACAAACTAGCATACTTAATTTCATACCAATATTTCTTGTTTAATTTGCATAGGCAAGAAGAATAAGAATTTTATGCTAGTCATAAGTACACATTTGGCTGAACTAATCGAGCTGTTTAGGCCATCAACAAATGGAAAACTAAACCAGAAAAGTTGGTTCTTTTGTTGAAAAACTTTCATAAATCAAATAACAAATGAACAAAACACGAGTCAAGAGTGGTGTAGCCTTCGTTTATTACCTTTATCACTATCAGTACTCCCTTTGACTTTGTCTTCGCTAAAGTTGAAAAATGAACAATCTTCCTAAACTTTGACGATCGTATCTCGCTCAGTTTCTGCAGTGTCATCCAAAGAAAACTTGCTTGAATTGTCAATGAGATGTCTATATTTTATGTGCTAATTCCATTTCTTGTTCTTGAGATTTGTTTCTCGGTCTATTTTAGTTCTTTTTAGCGAGAAAACAACTATCGGGTTTGTCCGCCATTTTGCTTCATCGCTTTCACGGCCAATGGTTACCATGGTGATTCGCTACTAGGGGACTATCACTATTAGACCCCTAGTAGCGTAGCCAATCAGATTGCAGGATATGTGATAGACCACTAGTTTGTTTATACTAATAGGGTTTATCTGAAGTTATGGCTTAGGGGCGGGATATACCCTCCCTCCCTCGCTGGCCTTTTGGTTATGACCTAGTTTTATGTAGCACCGGGATAGCGCGGGCGGGGCCAAAATCTTCACCCGAAGATTCGATTCGATTCGATGTCTCAGCTTCTTAGAATGTCTCGGGAGAATCGTCCCATTATTTCGTTTTTTCTTTTTCTTTTTCTTCTTGTTCTTTTTCGTCTTTCCTTTGATACGGGAGGGGTGGGATCGTGACCAAAACCAAGGAACCAAAGGTCTGGAGTTCGAATCTCACAGGAGTCGATCCTTTTTTTTTGATTTTTTTTTTGTTCCTTCTTTTTTTAGCGCGTTTGTTCGAACCCTCTTTGTCGATAATTTTTATCTTTTCTCTTATTTGTCAGTTTGTTTTGTAACCAAGAAAGAAAAAACACAGAATTCCTGTTCGATCGACGCCGAAACGATGATCCAGTCCAACCAATCAGAGACCACGTAATACAACAAATAACAAAATGCTCGATTATCCAATCAAAAGCGTCGTTAGATCCACAACATTCTGAGAAGGCAACTCTTCCATCACATGATTTGATCATGAGCTAGTGATCGCTGAATGTTTGGAAATTCTTTACATCAACAAAAGTCAAAATGGTACGAAAGCTTCTTTGCTTGTGATCAGGATTGATTGACGTCTTTTGTCTTGTCTTTATGAGCTCACAAACATGGGGATTCGTTTTTATTCGCAGAGTTCCGCAGTAGTGAGTTCAGAGGGAGAAAGAAGGGAATATCTGTTCAAGGTTCTTGTCATCGGTGATTTAGGTGTTGGAAAAACGAGCATCATCAAACGTTATGTTCACCAGTTTTTCTCTGTGCATTATAGAGCTACGGTATCCTTGTATATCTGGTATTTTAGTGTAATTCAGTGGTTTATTTATAACCTTGATTATAGCTCTATTGTAGTCTTCCCGTCCCCACGGCAGTAAGATGGGCTTCCGTAGAAACGAGGCCAAGACCGGCTACATTCTTATAGCCTGTACATGCAGCTGTATCAGTGAATATGTAAATTAATTGACTTCAATTAAGTTAAAAGTGATTCATTTATCGTACTGTACACTTCATCAATTTGATTTCAGTGATCAATAATATTTCAATCAAATGCAGTCGTTTGTTATTATTCCATACATTGTGAATGCCAACTGCATTCACTCACTATAAAACATGCAATTTACTAGCTATATACAGTCATTTGCAAAAATTAAGGCCGCTACGAAATATCTATATATCAATATATCGGGTGCATTATGGGTAATTCAACAATCGAAAATTCCCCTTGAAAGAGGGTTAACGCCAGCAAAGTTGGTAGAAATATTTAGTATAATGTTTATCTTAGTCTTACGTTTGTTGTTTGTAAATTTTGCTTCATTTAATAGTATTAGTGATGCACCCGATATATTGATATATTGATATATCGTGGCGGCCAGAATTTTTGCAAATGACTGTAAAACAATTAGACTACTTGTTCTCAGTTTCTATGAGTAAAATAGTCAACTTGGCGCTACACACCTCACTATTGACTCGTAGAAAATTTGAACTCATAGTCTAATTGTTAAATATAACTAATAGCTGTTTCATTTATAGTTTAGTGTGGGCACTCCATATAAATAAATAAAGTCATTATACAATAGGCCCATATGTAAACAGATCATTTGCAACATAATTGCTAAGCCGTCATTGCTTTGTTCAGCCACGGCTTAGCTAGGCTGCAAGCAATCTGTTCAAAACAGCAAAGGCAATTAAGGCGTAGCTAAGAAAGACTTAGGGGTTCAAGATCATTTAACTGATATAATATGGTTTAGGTAGTTTTGACCCATTATGACTTAGCTAAGCCACATCTTAGTGAAATAGCTTATTTTGTCTCATTTAAAATGGGCCAAATATGAACTCACTGCATCTGGCCCATATCTCCTCATTCTCCTTGCTGCCATTAATTTATTCTCCTCATGGCCATGCAAAGAATGAAGAACGGCTGCTTTGCAGGCTAGGCCCATATACTGTAGTGACAACTATAGTGAATGCCAAGCTTCATTTGTCATCAAAGTGGTGATGGGATTCAAGTGCAATACAATAATTGTATAGCTAAGTGTTCAAGTATTGGCATACCTTAACCTTGTAAAGATTGGAGTAGACTTTGCATTGAAAGTCATCAGCCATGACCAAGATACACTTATACGTTTACAACTGTGGGATATAGCAGGTCAGATATGTGCCTGGGCTATATGGGGTATATATGGGCTATATGGGGATGTGCCGCTGGACAGGGTATGGTTTTTGGCCTCTCTGTCCTGAACAGGGTATATAATTTTATGTGAGTCTGTCCCAAACAGGGTATGGTAATGCACAATTGTCATCGTTAAATATGGTTTTAACCGGTATTTAGCCAACCGAGATGCGAGAAGTTTGCCGATCTTTAGCAGGTCATCAGTCAACATAAAACACGTTAAAATTGAGTCAAAGAAGACAGTGTGTATTTTGCCCTTTGTCCTAAACAGGGTCCTAAAATAGAGGGTGTTTTCCTAGACAGGTATTTTAGATTTTTTTGTCCTGAACAGGGTCAGGGTTTCAAACCATCAGCGGTACCCCTATACCCAAACATGGGTCAAGTACCCCCCCCCCCCCCCCCCCCCCCCCCCCCCCCCCCCCCCCCCCCCCCCCCCCCCCCCCCCCCCCCCCCCCCCCCCCCCCCCCCCCCCCGGGATATGTGTTGTTAGAACTCCACTATCTCAACATCAGATTATCTTATCTGTTTGAATCTATAACAAATATAGCTTCATTATTTTGATATTTATCTTTGCCTTTCTATGTTTCTTCAGGTCAGGAGCGATTTGGCAATATGACAAGGGTAAAAATCTACATTAAAGATAATGATTAGTATATACAAACTCAACAACCTCCTAAGATCAAGCAATTTCATTGGTTCACAAACAGTAGATATTAAACAATACCTACTTCTGAAACACGCGATATTCATTTTGACTCGAAATGGCCGGTGTTAAATCCAGTTTTGTGACCATTTTCGGAGGGTGAACGCTGCATTTCTCGCAAGCGTGCCCCAATGTCAGTTGGCTCTGGGTCTGAAGGTCACAGGCAAGGTAGGCTCGGCCCCTCGGGGAGGAGCTGTTATAGGCCTGTGTCGTCTGGTCCAGCGCTGAACGAGGTGCTGCAGCCCACTTCACCTTTGGCAACAATTTTTCACCTTCGCATCATTTTTCTTTAAATCCAATGAAATCATTTTTTTCTGCATTCAAGGTGTATTATAAAGAAGCTGTTGGTGCATTCATCGTATTTGATGTTACAAGAGCCTCGACTTTTGAAGCTGTGCAGAAATGGAAAAATGACCTGGACAACAAGGTTACATTACCAACTGGTGAACCAGTACCAGCGGTGTTACTAGCAAATAAGGTATTTACCCATCACAACTAGACAAGGTTATGTTACCAACTGATGAACTAGTACCAGCGGTGTTACTAGCAAAGAAGAATATTTACCCATCACAAATAGACAAGGTTATGTTACCAACTGATGAACCAGTACCAGCGGTGTTACTAGCAAATAAGGTATTTACCCATCACAAATAGACTGCAAAATAGACTGCAAAATAGTCCCTACATTTTCCCGATAAAGTAGGTGGGTTGTGGTAGTAAAATGTACATGGCGGCTTTAACTAAATAAAAGTCATAATTATTATGCCAGACAAAATGCATCCTCGGGAACCCAGGGGTATATTCTGTCACTCATTTCTTGCACACAGAAGAAATACCCCTGCAAACGAAGTCTGTTGGAACTTGATCTGGAAGTCAAAATTCAATATGGTGGCTGTCCAACAAAGCAGAACATACTAACTTAGACATAGACATAGACATAGACTTTATTTTAGTACCAGTAGTTTACATACAATTTAGTTTATAAGTTAAGTTAACTTGATACTGATTAGTAGACCTTCCTACATGTAGGTCGGCCAATCAGAAACTAGACTTTGTTCCCAGGGGTATTTCTTCCGGGAGCGAGAATCAGAATCAGAGTGACAGAATATACGCCTGGGTTCCTGAAGATGGACAAAATGTTAAACAGGCATTTCTGGTCTGGAGTACAAATGTAGTTATAGAGGGATATCGAATGGTCAATTTTTTTGCGAACCCGAGATGCTTTTTCACCGATTTCCTTTGTTTTCAAAATTCGAGACTCTGAGACTGCTTTTTGTGAAAACACGAGATGTCGAGACCCACGAAGTTTGACCGAAATTTTGCGAGACTCTGACTTTTTGCGGGGACCATTTGATACACCTTTATAGGGCTTTGAGGGCCCACCAGGATGTTCCTACCCAAATTACTGGGAGCAGTATCCCTACAACAAAAATGGTTTACTTAGTTCCACACTTGGTTTTCAATATTTTTGTAGTGTGATCAAACCAAGGAAGGGTTAGTGAACAATGCCAAACAAATGGATGAATATTGTCAAGACAAAGGGTTTATAGGCTGGTTTGAGACGTCAGCAAAAGAAGATATTAATGTTGCTGAAGCTGCTAATTTTCTGGTTTCCAAGGTAACAACATACCTGTACACAACACAGTAAATCTGTTGCAAAAGTTGTGTAGGCTGTAATGCCTTTTTTATACAATCTACTGATATGTAAATGTGCTTGATTGCTCAATATCTCAATATGAAAGGTTGGGTGGTTTTGTTGTGTGGTGCTTGTATCAAAGATAAAACAATGTGTTTGTGCTCGCTGCAAAAAGATGATGCTTGACTGCTTTATATCAATGCTCAAGATTTCTAGACTTTAAATAGTGATGTACAGTTACAATTCTAGATCTAGTATTAACTGAAGCGTTATTCTACAGATTTTAGAGAACGAGAAAGCCCATAACTTTGAAGGAATTCCGAAAGACCCCGAGTCTATTACACTTTCTGCAAATACATCAAGTCCCAATTCACCAAACAGAATGCCTGGCAAACCGGGACAAACAGAGCCACAAAAGAGTGGCTGTTGTTAAAATGAATAGTTATTTTAGTCTAGGATTTTGTAATTACCTTGGCGGTCTTATTTCTGTATAATTCTCATAATAATAATATTTGAAAGACTTTGCAATTATGCCAAATGGAGTTTTTACACATCATCTGTTTGAACATCATTTTGTCACAAATGAATGATGTGAATGCGCTATGGTATCCTGAAGTTGATAAGCTTTTTCAGGACTGCGATAGTGATCACAAGAGCAGTGAAAACATCATGGAAATACTGTAAAATAATGAAAAATTGTACAAGTGTTGTATCTAATAGTGATTTTATTTTGTAAACCCCCAACGCTGAATCATAATATCAATTGAAATTATTTGCATTTAGAGATCACAATAGACCTCTTTAGCTTGTAGGCAAATTGCCCATTTCAAACCATGTGACGTAAACATGATATTCTCTGGAGAATAATTATTGTTCCTTTATATTTCTGAAATTTATTCGTTCATATTGAAAGGACTAATTCTCCAGAGAACACCATGTTTACATCACATGGTTTGAAATGGGCAATTTACATACGAATCTAAAGAGGTCTATTATTTTTATAACTGTTTATAATACATTATTTTACTTTACATATAAAGTCTGGGTGTCCTGGTTTGCAATCCACTTGCCGCAATGTCGTACCACTTCTTTTCTTTCTTGTTAATGCACGAACAGATATATTGACATGGAAACACTTTGGACAAAGAATGTCAATATCACTAGGTTTGAAATGGGAAATCATTGAGGCAAGTGGATAGGTCTATTGATTATCACATGTGCTACATGTATTAAAGTGCATTATCAGGGTTATACAGCGATTTGCAAAAATTCTGTAAAAATCAATATCGATCGATATATCAATATATCGGGTGCATTGTGGGTAATTTTCATCATAAAATGGCTGAATAAGCCCTCTAAAGTTAATTTTTTTCAATTGTTTTTTCACATACACACTACAAAGGTTACTTGGGTTTAGATTCAGGCTTTATAATAGCTAAAAACAAAGAATTAGGATTATGCAAATTACTATATATCGATATATTAAATTTTGCAGAATTTTTGCAAATCGCTGTATGTTTATTTTGAAAATCGATTATAAATAAAGTGAATAGTGGGATGGTTCAGTATTTTGTGATGTGAGCTTCGCATTTGCGAGTTATAAAGGTTTGAAATCGGGATATGGTAATTCGGTGACGTCAACGCAGGCATCATTTATTATACAAAAGCACCCCTTTGCAAATTACTGACATTTTAAAACTGGCAAAAAGTTATTCTACAACTTATATAAATGATGTGAAACTTTTTTTTTCTATTTTAGAAAAGAGTGCTACTTGTAAAAATATAAATGAGTTACGGCAAATGCCTGCGTGATGTCACCTAATTAGCATATCACGATTTCAAACCTTTATAACTCGCAAATACGAAGCTCAAATCACAAAATACTGAACCATCCCACTATTCACTTTATATATAATCGATTTTTAAAAGAAACAAATAACCCTGATATGCACTTTAAAGGGCCGTTTACAAGGGCGATTTTGTCGGCAACTTTATCGCCGCGAAGTTGCACAAAATTTCGAGCATGTTCGAAATTGCAGCGATTTGGCTGCAATTTTATCGCGATTTGTGGTTGCAATAACTTCGCGGCGATAAAATTGCTGACAAAATCGCCGATAAAATCACCCATGTAAACGACCCTTAAGGTAGTGTGCATTTACATGTAGGTATAACAGAGGACACAGACCAATACCAGCAGTACTACTACTAGTTTATAGTGCTGTTTAGATTTCATTGGTTACATGGTTAAATTGTGCACTTTCAAGATTATGTGGGATAAGCAAATACATAGGTATTATTGTACAATAAAATTTATAATTAAAAAAAAAATGTTAACTGGAGTTTTGACTTTGATTACGGTAATCTCCAAGTTGACAGTTTTATTTACTAACCAGAAACAGCTCAAAGAATCAACAAGTTTCTTTATTTAAAAGCAAACAAGATTGAATTTACTTAATGTCTGGACTATGATTTGGAATTACAAGTAAAAGCAATTTACAAAAAGACGAAGAAAGTCAACAGTGACATTGTCAATTTTAGTCTGTTCATTTCACTCAAGATAACTAATCTGAGATAACAAGATACAGTAGTTACTGCTTATCAAATAATTCCCTCTCCATTCGTTCTTTCTTCACTTGATCAACAATGAGATCAAGATATGGGACATCCTGCAAAAAGGAAAAAAAAGAAAGTTTAGTTTACCAATGTTATCATTTATACTACATTCAGTCAAATCTCTATGGAGGCCCTCTCAGTCACCCTCTATTAAGTGGCCAGTTGACTATTTCCAAGAGTGTCAACTTAATAGAGGTTCGACTGTAGACACAAAAGTTGTAAATAATAAGGAATGTGACATTATTATTATATAATGGGAATATGTCCAGCTTCTTTAATGTTTAGAGTCTGTTCACCAGTTCAGAATTAATGTGCACTGGGGATTGTGGGGCTGTTTTAGGGGATGCTTCATTTTCAATATGGCGACAAGTGCGAGTGTATCAAAGGTTGACGTAACTGGTACACCCATTTCAAAAAACATTGATAATGGTCGATCTGAATTGGATGATCGGAAACTTTTAAATTCACGTTAACCTCCACCATATCTTGTTCAAACACCAAGCGTGATTCCAAGTTTGAGGTTGAATAAATGATTACTAATAATAGACCCTCTAAGTTTCCCATAATTCATCTTGATCTCAGATCATCCATTTCAGATCACCTGTTGAATAGTAAACTAATGGAGGTTTCTTGGTGTTGCAGAACACCAGATGACGTTAGACAATGAACACAAAGAACGAGAAGAATGAACTTGAACCAAAACAATACTCTGCATACAAAGAAACCTAACCAAGAAGACAATGCAGACTGTAGCACCAAGAAACACCCAAACTAATGGATGATACACTGTATTATCCTATACATTTCACATCTCGGCCAATCAGAGCTCACCATTTCTATGAAATACATCTAGCGGTATTTCATAGTTTGTATTAGCCAATCAAAAGTTTGTTGTAAAAAATTTCCCCCACTTTTTTCTTCCACTGGACGCGCTCGCATCGTGTTGCTACATTTACCAATCTTTGCATAAAAATTGTTTTTAATTTCGAAATTCAAACTCATTCAAAGCGATTCAAAGCGTTATAAACATGGCTTCAAGTTCGAGAAATAATTCAAATCTTCCTTCACTCTCAGAAGAAGCGTTAGAAAACAATAGTTGACACGACGAAAAGCTAATTCATAGCATTTGACAGTTTTCTCAGAAACCGTGCAATGAAACTCGAAAAGCTAAGTAGAAACGACTTGACAGTTTTAATTGTTGATGTAATATGTATAGGATAATATGGTTATTCAATGGTTTTCTATGGAATACGGGTGGAAATTTTCGAAATATTCGCTCGTATTCCATAGAAAACCATGGAATAACCAATAAGTATCATGACATACCTCACTGGGTTTAATCCATAGTTCTTCTGGGAGTATATTCTGTTTCATAGTGATATCAATGGCTCTTGCAATCCTGTAGTTCCTCAAGTTTAACTCTTCTTCTGGCATCCTTTTAATGGCTTCAACTACATCGTGGTCATCCTCTGATAAAATATCGTCTTTGCGCAGACCTGGAAAATGATTACAACCATTATTGTAATAATAATAATAATGTCATCATTATCATAATATCATCATCATCATAGTATCACTAACTTGATATTTTACAAGACAATAATTAGCAATTATTGGATGAGATTGAGCAAAATAGTGTGATTTGTCAGTAGCGAGCAGAATAATTATTTGCCGATACCGATACCGAAGGCAGAGGCAAATAATTATCTGCAAGCCACTGACAAAATCACAATATTTTGCAAAAACCGAGTTCAATAATTGTTTTATCATTCACGTTATTTTCTCTCACCTAAAGCAACAACTCTGGAAAAATCGAGCTGCCATTGTCGAGGAGAACGAAAACACTTATTCGTAGGAAGTTATCTGGAGTGATGTAGTCGTCTCTCGACCAATGAAAATCACGGAGAAAATAATGTGAATGATAATGCTTGATATCAACAGAAGTCACTAGACATCATTTCTGGTTGTAAGGAATTTTTATCAGTTGAATAATTTTCAATAGAATACTCTCTGCTTGATATCATGGTGGTCAGTGTGAGATTGAAGGACTTTTAACAGCTGATTGAAACCAAGCAATAGAATACTCTGTGCTTGATTGCACATGGTGGTCAGTGTTTGCCTGTCATTTGAAGGCAGATAATGAGATTCAAGGACTTTTAACAGCTGATTGAAACCAAGCCATTTTTGAATTGATCAAGTAATTGTGACGTTTTGGTAACAATACTAACAGATCGGTAATAACATTTATAAACAAGCAACAATGCAAGTGTAGACCAGTGTAAATATACTAGGATTAGGAGGACAACTAATAGTAATAGCTAATAAAATTATCTTCAAATTACAAAATAAACACAAGGATAGTTGTCTTCGTTGTCATTATGTTATAATTTACTATGAAATCATAATCATTTGGTTATGCAACAAAGATTAATTAACAGCTAAAAGTCATTTTCTTTTGACAATTTCATTGATTTTCCTCAGTTATATTTCAACCCCAATTCTACAAAACATAGATGAACTACCCACCTATCTGTCTAAACCCAGCAGCATAAATATACCATTCTCTAAAAGCAGTAACAAGTCGCTGTCCTAAAGACAAGTTACTCGCTGCTCGACCTCCAACAGACGCCATCTTGAATGTGGACCATAATACTCACTTGCTAATTTCCGTAATAAATTCGTGTAAATGTCGGAAGTGTATCGGTTGTTTGTCGTTACCGTTCGATATCACTTCGGGTTGGTTTATCCAATCAGATTCTGCCTTGAAGCTTTGGTGAGAAACTGAGGAAGAGCTTCCAAATCAAAACATGGCCGATGGCGCGAAGAAAACTGGAATATCGCTCTTCTTTTCTTTGGTATTTTATTGAATTTTCAACCGTAAAATCCCAGTGGTGAGCTGCAGCAAGCTCAAGGAAGGACTCCTTCGTCCATGAGTTCCTCTAAAAGGACTCCACGAACCGGCGCTTTTGCAGAAAAGTCTTCAAAAAGTTCACCTGGATTCTGGGAGTACCACAGTCTTGCTCGCGACGGCATTAACGTCCTTCTTAATAATGGCTTTGAAGAGTCACAGAAGCTTTTTAGAAACCACAGGTACGTCAAGGAGTATAATGTATTGCCTGGACAGTGTTGTAGTATGGTCGTTAGCACGATTTCTTGGTCGTTACTGGTACCAGTTCAGTTATCCGTTAAAATTGCGTATTGTGACACGTCGCCGATGGGAATAATGTGTGGTTTCTTTTAGACCGAGTTGTTGGGATAAGTTCTAGTCATTTGAACTCAAAACATAGTGGTTGGGTTCAAATTAACGGTGCGCTAAACCGTGTTTACGGCATTATTTTAATCGCCGAAGGTCATCACTTTCATGACGAAAGAGAAGCAAATTAAAAATCTCATTTTCGGTTTCTTAATTCCCTTTCACTCATCTCTTCATCTTTCCGATCGTTGCTTTAACTATTGCATTCTCATCTTAATTTCTGGGAGGCCAGAAGAGTTAGTTGTAATGGTGTTCAAGAGTAATGTAATCGTGTTGAATTTTTCTATTTGCTTGTCTCTGCCGGCCATCATGTTCATGAAAAATTCATGGCCTCACACTGACACAGGCGAAGCCCAATGCAATATGGCTTTCAATAAATAACCCCCAAAGCCACCTGGACAGAATATCAAGGGAAACTATATTGGGTTTTCTACCTTTATATTTCTAAAAGGAGTTGTTGTTGGCGATCTTATAGCTGTAGAATGTTTTTCTAGTGTTTGTTTATCAACTGGTTAGTTAATGCTTGAAAGTGACAAGTATGTGCGCCACGAATATTGAAATTTATCATGAATGTGAAATGTGAATGTTATTTAAATTTTTTGTTTTCAGAGATTACGAAATTTGTTAAGAAAATCACTTTTCAGTGTAGAAATGAAACGAAAAATTCCTGTTTTCCTTTTTTTAAGCCTCAAAAAATATTAGTATCCCATTTAGGTTTTTAACTTAGGTTGCTGGATTCAGGAAAAAAATCATTTTATTTGAGTTGAATTGTGATATTGGTATAATCTGCTGATATAGTGAATTGTCTAGGAAATTACTACATACTATCCAATCACAAGTTGTTTCCCCTCCCTTGGTGAAAACATTACAGTTTTAATTTGTTTCTTGTGTAGTCATATCTAATGATTCTAAGAAGGCCATAAATTAATCTTAGAAGAATTGTATTATTGTAATAAGCTAGTCAGAATCACACCTAAGAGAGATACATGATTAGAATCAGGCATTGTAGACAGCAATGTCTTGAAAGTATTTAGCATACAGTATGCTTTATTATGAATGCAATATAGCCAGACATCGCTGATAAGTGTATGCAAAACATGAATTCATTTAATTCATGATTATTTATTTGCATAGATGATAATTATTCATTCCAAATGCTAGTTCAAACAGGATAGAAATTAAGTACAATAATAAATATGAGATTGATATAATGAAACTGTATATTTTGTGTTTCAGTAATGATAGAAATCCTGTGATGAGTGCCGGGTCAGGCATGGTTGACTTTGTTGTGAGTATAAGTTTAATTCATCCTTGTCATCATTATTTTCTTAAAACCAGCTTTATTATAAATGCAATATGTAACTTCAAACATGGGTATTTTCACTACTTGATTTATGTAAAGACTACTGAGAGATCGATAGTCTGGTAGGTACATATGGTATACTAGATTCTGGGTCAACAGGCCTGGGTTCAATTCCTGGCCTGAGCGATCACATTGTGTCCTTGGACAAGACACTTTACGTTCACATTGCCTCACTCCACCCAGGTGTATAAATAGGTACCAGCAAACTGTCAGAGAAATAGTCATATATATTGTACATTCCCATTAGTTTAACATCACTGACAGGTGGCGATGACAGACATGGACACTAAGCTGGATTCCCCTCAAAGATTGGCACCTTTGACTGATCCCTGCTGCACTGTTTAAATAATTAAATACAGTACACTTGAAAACAAAAAACAAAAAAGCAAACACGTACAATGTATATTGTCAAATGGGGTTGTACGGAGGGTGTCTGGCTTTTATGGGAGAGAATATAGACCGAATGCAATAATGGCATCCAAATTCAATTGCCATTGTTCTGGACTGACTAGCCTTGTGTTCATGTGGAAACACAAAAGCATTTTCACCTGAATGAGAGGCTAGTCAGTCCAGAACAATGGCAATTGAAATTGGACACCATTATTGCATTCGTTCTATAAACTGTATGAATTTCTTAATATTTCAGCAAGCCATCCTGACCTTTGAAGATGATCAACTAGATAGAGCCTTAGAAAACTTAAAACGAGCACAAAGAATATGTCACATTGAAAGTAGCAAGAAGTCTGGTATTGCCATGGATGAACGACTTATGCGGCAAATCTTGTATGCCGATTCAGAGCTTTATATGGCACTGCTTACATTTCTCAAACAAGGTAATCATGGATGTACATGTATGCTTAGGATTACTCTGTATAAATAATTATATTAAATATGATGATGAATCATTGATGATAATAGTGGTGATGATGATGATGATGATGATACATTGTAGTGATGAGGATGAAGGTGGTGGTGATGAATGATGATGGCTGTGGTGATGGTGATGATGATGTTAGTGATGGTGATAGTTGTGGTGATCGAATGATTGTGATGAATGATGATGGCTGTGGTGATGATGGTGATGATGAAGGTGGTGATGAATGATGGTGATGAATGATGATGGCTGTGGTGATGATGGTGATGATAAAGGTGATGATGGTGATGAATGATGATGATAGTGGTGATGATGATAGTGGTGATGATAGTGATGATGGTGGTGATGGTGACGAATGAAATGAATTATATGTGCATTAATTAATATAATAATATTATGTTTCATTGCATTCACTTTGTTTCAGGTGTCACTGATTATATTAAAGGTGGTTATTTAATGCGTCGTGCTTGGAAGCTATATGACAAGTGTTATAGGGAGATAAGCGCTATTGGTGGACCTTTCCTAAGCTGGGCTCCAGAGCTTCATTTAGAGGAAAATGGCTCAGGGGAGTCCAGTGTTGAAGAAGTAGTTCCTGACTTATCCTCAACTGAGGTAGGACTGTGCTGTAATTAAACCATCGGTGGTACTCCTGTTTCACGTTCAGACACCGATGTACTCCTTGACAAAAGATGTACATGTACTATATGTACAGTAGAACCCTGCTAATTTGAACTCCCCAGGGAAATGGAAAACGGTTCGAGTTAGCAGGGGTTCGAGTTAATGGGGTAAAATTGTCCCTGATTTGAGCCAAGGCAAAATAAAAGTTTATTGCAGGGAATTTGAATTAACCGAGTTTGAGTTAGTGGGGTTCTACTTAGTCTCCCTCGCAGCCGTGCTAAGTGTCGTCACGCAACGCTCTCTCCCCTCAGACACGGCTGCTTACCCAAGCTAAACATTCCGTTCCAATTGTAAGTGTTTAGCCAATCATATCAAGTTATTCGATATTCATGTTCACTGGTTGTCAACAACTCGACACTCCCAGGCTCATGTTTCGTTGTTTATTTACCTAAGAACATTGCAAAGTTAGGAAATGAATTCACATACACGATTTACTAGTCTTCCTGGCAGCCGTGTTTAGTGTATTCATTTGGTTTAGTGTATTGCCCAGTTAAACTCTTTGATACTCGTTCATATGAAATTATTTCGCTGCAAGGCAAAACGCTTCGTCAATGGACGTCATCTTGTTTGTCACTGGTCTTTGGTATGTTCGGTATGGCGCGAACCTTGGCCTGTTTTCGGGCAAAGAGCTCTGATTGGCTAATTCTGTGGAACGGAATGTTTAGCTTGGGTAAGCAGCCGTGTCTGATGGGAGAGAGCGTTGCGTGACGACACTTAGCACGGCTGCGAGGGAGACTAGGTTCTACTGTACTCAGGTTTAATTTGAAGTCAATGTAAATTATTCACAAATATTAAAGAGAAGGGGTACAGCAGTGTCTGAACTCCAAAATGGAGTATTTTCTAATACATTTTTAGAAGGGCTCCCCCTTGAAACAGTAAGCTAAGCATCTTCCAAGCAGTACCAAGTAACAACACTTACATTTTATCTAAAATCTTTCTCAACCATGTCTTAGGCTGAAGATGAGGACATGCTTACAGCTTTAGATGAAATTCCCGGCGCCGCTAGTCCCTCACTGTTAAGAAAATCACATACAATAACTCCTGAGGCACTGCGGCATCTTCAGGCTGCAGTATCATGTGGTTATGGCCTGTTCCATCTTGCAATATCCTTGGTGCCGCCTAAGTTACTAAAATTCTGTCATTTGCTTGGGTTCTCTGGCAACCGTGATGTCGGTCTTCAGGCGTTAGATATTGCTAGTCAAAGTGAAGACATGAAAGCTCCAGTAGCAAGGTATAATAATAATAATTATAATAACTTAATATTTATATGGTGCAAATTCGCATATGGATATGATCAAATGCGCCTTATTGTACGTGATATATATACTGGTAATACGAATAAAGACGATCACTATCATCATTATGATAATAATAATAATAATCATCACCTGACATCATCATTATTATAATCATCATTATAATCATCATTCCTCGTTAAATAAAGTGTTATTATTATAATCATCATCATTAGAATCATCATCATTAGAATCATCATTATAATCATCATCATCAGAATCATCATCATTAGAATCATTAGAATCATCATCATCATTATTAATAATCATCATCATCATTAGAATCATCATCATTAGAATCATCATCATCATCATTAGAATCATCATCATCATTACCGTTTCCCTAAATCGATGACACTTGTTTTTTCACGTTTTACTGAAGCAAATGGCTTGATATTTGGTGAACATTTTGATTTTGGTGCCATGATAATGACTGTTGTTTTAAAATTTGTAAAAATACATTTTTCCGATCGCGAGAGCCATTTATAGTTAATCGAAAGTTCCGCGAGTTTTTGTAGTCGTTCCTTTGAACTTATTCGGAACTCAAAAACAGCTTTAAACCAGGAACAACTGTTCCCTTCGAATTGGTGTTCATCGGAACTTTAAAACTAGCTAATCGGAACAATGAGTTCCCTATTTTCAACACTGGAACATTGTGTTCTCTTTTCGACTAACATCGGAACATGTGGCCCTAATTGCCGTTCCTATCAACACCTAAAAGGAACTGAAGTTCCCATTTTGATGGTCCCAATTCAGTGAATAGGACTTATTCGTTCCTCTGTATATATAAACAGTTCCACATTGACCAACAATAGGAACTAGTGTTCCTTTGTGGTTCTGCACGAGGAACATTTTGTTCTTTTTAAGCAACAAAGTGTTCCTCTTGTGTAGCCATAGGAACAGATCGTTCCTATTTACAAAGGAGAACGTTTTAAGTCCACTCTTGAATCCCAGTGCAAACTTATTGTTTGTTAGGGGAGAGGGGAGTGTAGGATATCAAAACTGAAGAGGGTGGTGTTCAGGCAACTCTAATAATGTATTCAATCGCCTGAACGTGTGTGGGCAAACCCAAACACGTTTGGGCAGATTTAAACATGATTGGGCATGCCTATACAGGATTGATCATGCCCATACAAGATTGATCCTGCCTATACAAGATTGATCATGCCTATACATGATTGATCATGCCTATTCATGTTGAAACGTGTTTGGACGCGTTTTTCGTTGAATCAGCAAAACATAACAGACTTGTTTGAACATGCCCCATCTTGGGAAATGTCGATTGGTCCTACTAGATCTCTAGAGATTCAAAATAGGATCAATATTTTAATTACGACTCAATGAACTTGATATATTCACATTAACGGGTCCAGTATGAGCAAACGTGCAAAATGCATCGACTGGTCAAAACAAGATGGTGCATCACCAAAACCAAAAAGATTACATTTAGAAGAAGACGAAAACGATGGTTCGTATCATTGTCCAGTTCCAATTTGTGATCATGAGGGATTTTCGAGTCAAAGAGGATGCAGGAAACACGTCAAAAACAAGCATTCTTGGTTCTATTTCTTTGACTCTGAACCGAGTTCGAGCGCATCAACATCGAAGGCAGATGGTTCTGATAAAGTAAATCCCGGGAAAGAACAATGTTTGAAAAAACTTATTCCATCTTTTGACATCACGACTACTATAGGCAAAGAATTTGAAGCATGGCTGACTGGCAGTGGTGGTGGATGCAAAAGTACAAGGCAAGCTCAACAGATTGTACGAAGGAGTTTCAAGTATCTGAAATTTTGCTTTGAAGACGACGACGAAGATGAAGGAGATTTGAGTTGGGATTTGGTGGACTTTAGCCTAAGTTCGCCCAATTTTCTCTTCAAATTTGTTGATGTTATGCAGAGTGACTGGGGCCTTGGTCATGCTGGTCACCTTGGATACTTGGATTCTATAAGTGACTTGATCGATTTTCGAAAAGTTCATGGAGTGGCATCAGATGCCGTTCTGAGGAATCTAACAGCGACAGAAGTTTATTTGAAACGAGCACGCAGAACAGTTTCGAAGATGATGAGGCTGCAGTGGACAAGTGATCTCGACATTGACACTTTAGAATCCAAGGGACATTGGGCGACGTTGGATGAGTTGTTGCACGTGGTGACGTATCACCTTCCACGTTATGAAACTGTGACGAAACTATGCAAGGAAAAAGCTAAGAAAGCAACTCCATCAGACCTGTCGTTTGCCACCAAGTTTGTTGCTGTGTATTTGTTTATCAAAGTCAAAGGATCGCGCCCAATGACGTATCAATACTTGACGGTCGACATGGTCGAAACGGCGAAGAGCAATGGGGGTTTTATCGATCAGAAAAAGTTCAAGACAACAGCTCGATTTGGGTTCGATTCTTTGTATTTGTCGGACACGAGCATGCAAGTTCTAGATGCGTACATTACGCACATTCGCCCGCTGTTGAAACCAACCTGCGACTATGTTCTCGTCACTAAGAAAGGAGGACAACACAGTAAAATTGGTCAACTCATGAGCAAGATGGTGTTTGACGCTACTGGCAAGTACATTCACCCGACGAGATATCGTCAAATCGTCGAGACCGCTAGTCATCAACAACTTATCAGTAGCGAGCAAGAAATGATCTCCGAGGATCAAAAACACAGTTCCGTGGTCGCCAAAGTTCATTATCAAAAGCGACGATCTCGCGAAGTTGCTACGAAAGCTCACGAGTGTCTAAAGAAGTTACATGGCGAAAATGGGTCAAAAGTGGATGGGGACGTTAGCTCTAGGCTCTCTGATAGCCCCAATTCTTCACCTAATAAAGATCTGCCGAGTGACGACAAAGCAGAGGATGACAAGAAGCTCGACCAACCATCTGCTACTAGTGATGTCCCAAATCACAAGAAGAAAATGTTACTATTCACACCAGAAGAGGATGAATGTTTGAAAGCAGGAATAGAACGTCATGGATTTGGACAATGGGCAGCTATTCTTCGAGACCCAAAAGGCAGGTTTCAAAGGGGCAGGACAACGAACTCTTTATTAAATCGTGCTACGAGGAAATTTAAATGAAAACAATGACACTTAGCGTACTTGATTGAAGTCGTTATTCATATTATTCTAATTCAACTTTTCGTACAATTAATAGATTCTTATAAACATAATTAACATTTGAAACACGAGTTCCCATTTATATTACTTGAAACTGATTCACAAATTATGGTACTTGATAGAAAAAATAATATTAAATGAATAGCATGTAGTTAGTCCGAGTCGTCTTATGTGCTCTCTCGTCACTCCTTTGCCCAATAAAAGTTGTTGTCGCATTCTGTAGTGCCGCTCTGCTTTTTCTTGTTCTTCTTGCTTTTGATGAATTCACACTCAACGTCGTCCTCGCATTCGTCATTTCCATTGGTGCGTTTCTTTGATTTGGGTTTGCCGTGGGTCGTTATGGCGCTGACAAAAAATGCCACATTCTTGATTCCTGAAATGGTCAATAGAAATGAATGGTTGGTTATACATTGACCGTCCTTTGGAACAGAACACTTGACTGATTATAAGTTTACCTGTCAATGCCTTGTCGCACTTGTCTCTTTTTGGGCAAATCTCTGACCAAGATTGTTGAAGTTCTGGCTGTTGGACATCACAGATTGACTTTGCACTGATGATGCTGCATTTGCCTGATATTATTGGGCCTATATAGCATAATGCAGCACTCTTTATAGTTTCGCTGTTTAGTTGTCTGCATGGATTCTTCGCTGAGCGGTTCATCTTGATGACAAATGAATAGTACGGGAGTAATCCTTTTATAGGCACTCAAGAGTGAGCGTGTGATGAATAAATCTGACGAAAAACGGAACATTTCTTCCTTATAAGGCCATTTCAATGTCCTGCCAATTCGGTGGAGTCCGTGTTAAAGAGGTCCCACAAGACTCGTAAACTGAGTTCTGATGAAATACGATTAAGTACTGGATTATGATAAAGCAACTTGATGACTTGAACCTGGCCACATATTCTCTAAAGGTGCCTAATTGCATTCGGTTAATTAATAGATTACCTGTTGCTGTAACTGTAAGTTCTTCTCTAAAAACTTTCTCTGATCATAGCAGATAACAAGGATATGATGGATTTCATGGAACTAGAAAATCCTTCATGTCCCTCTTATCCGTGTGTTCCATTATAAAATAATATACTTTCGTTAGAGAATATAATAGATTACCTGTTGCTATAACTGTAAGTTCTTCTCTAAAAACTTTCTCTGATCATAGCAGATAACAAGGATATGATGGATTTCATGGAACTAGAAAATCCTTCATGTCCCTCTTATCCGTGTGTTCCATTATAAAATAATATACTTTCGTTAGAGAATAATAGATTACCTGTTGCTATAACTGTAAGTTCTTCTCTATAAAACTTTCTCTGATCATAGCAGATAACAAGGATATGATGGATTTCATGGAACTAGAAAATCCTTCATGTCCCTCTTATCCGTGTGTTCCATTATAAAATATTATACTTTCGTTAGAGAATATAATAGATTACCTGTTGCTATAACTGTAAGTTCTTCTCTATAAAACTTTCTCTGATCATAGCAGATAACAAGGATATGATGGATTTCATGGAACTAGAAAATCCTTCATGTCCCTCTTATCCGTGTGTTCCATTATAAAATATTATACTTTCGTTAGAGAATAATAAATTACCTGTTGCTATAACTGTAAGTTCTTCTCTATAAAACTTTTTCTGATCATAGCAGATAACAAGGATATGATGGATTTCATGGAACTAGAAAATCCTTCATGTCCCTCTTATCCGTGTGTTCCATTATAAAATATTATACTTTCGTTAGAGAATATAATAGATTACCTGTTGCTATAACTGTAAGTTCTTCTCTAAAAACTTTCTCTGATCATAGCAGATAACAAGGATATGATGGATTTCATGGAACTAGAAAATCCTTCATGTCCCTCTTATCCATGTGTTCCATTATAAAATATTATACTTTCGTTAGAGAATAATAAATTACCTGTTGCTATAACTGTAAGTTCTTCTCTATAAAACTTTCTCTGATCATAGCAGATAACAAGGATATGATGGATTTCATGGAACTAGAAAATCCTTCATGTCCCTCTTATCCGTGTGTTCCATTATAAAATATTATACTTTCGTTAGAGAATAATAAATTACCTGTTGCTATAACTGTAAGTTCTTCTCTATAAAACTTTCTCTGATCATAGCAGATAACAAGGATATGATGGATTTCATGGAACTAGAAAATCCTTCATGTCCCTCTTATCCGTGTGTTCCATTATAAACAAGACGCTCAATGAGCGTACACTCGGGCTTATGAAAAGGACAATGTCAGTTGCGTGAGGAGAGACCTGACAATGACTGACAGTTGCGTGACGAGGGAGACTATATGTCTGCCAGATGAAGGGCTATACGATCTCGATTTACGAACATTGACCTTACTTGCCTTAAAGTGCTACTTGGACGAAAATCGATCGAAATTTAATTTAGCTGAAACTTCATTGAATAATTCTTCAAGGGTCTAATAATAACTAGTTAAAATCTTTTTTCGATATTCCAGAGGGAAGTACTATATTTTTATGAATCTTTAGAGGTGTCAGTGACGTCATCTACTCAACCCAACATTCAGCCCCATACATTTCTTTGTATTTTGTGAGTCAAAATATCTCAATGTTTTGTTCAGATAACAGCTCTGCATTGAAGACAACTGGTCAGACAATCAATCCTAAGCACAAATAATGTAAGAAAACTCCTTCACCCAAACTTTTAGCTTCATAGAAATAAAATAATTCAAGAAACTAAACACAAAGAAATGTATGGAGTGAAGCTGTGTTGATTGTTACGGTTGAGTAGATGACCTCACTGACACTTCTAAAGATTCATAAAAATGTAATACTTCCCATAGGAATTTTGAGAAAACACATTAACCAGTAATTGTATGGCTCTTTGAGATTATTTCAGTGAAGTTTCAGCTAAATTAAACTTCGATCGATTTTCGTCCAAGTAGCACTTTAAATGCTTTGATGTAGTTTTGAAGTACGATTTTTACGATTCCTTTTCCTTCTGAATTTTTCAAACGTGGAATAAAATAAACATCCATCATGAGTTAGAACTTCGTATTTTTAAACATCCAGTTGATTCAGTATGATGTGACAAAGCTCGACCAATCTGCTGTCTCTGCCTATACATTAAAAAATCTTGTTCGATTTATCTCGAAATCAGAAAGGAATTATCGATTAAAAATCAAAAGCTGCTTCTGTTAGATTAAGATGTGACCTCAAGTGACCTCAAATACGTTTAAATACGTATGACAGCGTACTTTCAAGAGTCGGAGATCTTTATCTATGAGTCACCGACCGAAATAGTCTCCCTTGTCACTGAGCGTCTTCTTCTGCAATAGATCCCTAAAATCTAAGGACGTTTTGATTTCGATTGTATTTTTGCCGTTCACTGACCTGTTTTGAGCGTGGAAATTCTGTTTTAAAAAGCCTACGCGGCAGTTCTATATAAAATGAAAAGGACAATGTCAGTTGCGTGAGGAGAGACCTGACAATGACTGACAGTTGCGTGACGAGGGAGATTATATGTCTGCCAGATGAAGGGCTATACGATTTACGAACATTGACCTTGCTTGCCTTAAATGCTTTGATGTAGTTTTGAAGAACGATTTTTACGATTCCTTTTCCTTCTGAATTTTTCAAACGTGGAATAAAATAAACATCCATCATGAGCTACTGAAAATAACTCGACTGGCTCGACTGTTTGCATGACTTCTGTACATATAGCTTTCTGTCAATAGATGGAGTTATACATGACCGTTGTACGGCGTTGGTCGTGAGTTTAATTATAACAAGAGTCCGCGGAGATCTTTATCTATGAGTCAGACACAAGTCTCCCTCGTCATTGAGCGTCTTCTTCTATAATAGATCCCTAAAATCTAAGGACGTTTTGATTTCGATTGTATTTTTGCCGTTCACTGACCTGTTTTGAGCGTGGAAATTCGGTTTTAAATCAACGGTTCTAAAATTAGGTCGCCGGTAATAGATGTATGACTCAGATAAGGATCACTTTACAACTGTCATCTTACTGAAAAGAACACGGATTTTCGAACATTGACCTTGCTCGATCGCCTTTTGTCTCAATTCATTTTTGGATATGAGTTCGAGTTCGTGGAAAGGCGTTATAGAACAGCCGATAAAACACGGGCTTTAAACAGGCTCATTTCACAGACAAAAGCATACGGCTATTCGTGTGGGCCCACTCTGAAAGATGTCGTTTCATTTATAACAAAAGCAAACGCGCCTTAGCTTCATCGTGGAATGATCAACTACAATCCTGAACTTAATAGCTTGAAGATCTATGATGAGAAATCTTGAAACTCGATAGGATCAAATACATCGCATTCTTCGCATTTTTTTGTCATTCCTTCACCTGAAAAAAAAAATAATAATAAAATTAAAAAAAAGAAAGTGTATTTTCTAACTCGGGCTTCCTTCGGAAGGGCCCGAGTAAAAAGATATATTTTTGAAGAGTAACAGATATAACATTCTAAGCTATCACTATATTCTGTAAATAAACAAATGTTATTATTATTATCTTATTATTGTTAATATTATTATATTATTGTTATAACAATAACAATAAATAATTATCAAATTATAATTAATTAATTAATAATAATTATAATAATAATAAAGTATTTATGAAATTATAATATAATAATACATATTATTATAATAATAATACTATTATATTATTATTATTATTATTATTATTATATTATTATTATTATTATTATTATTATTATTATATTATTATTATTATATTATAATATAATATAAATAATAAATAAATTAGATAATAATAATATTATCATTATATTATTGCTATTATAATAATAACAATAAATAATTATTTAATAATATTAATTAAGTAATTAATTATCAAATCATAATTATAATAATATTATTATTATTAATAAATATAATAATAATATTATATTATTATTATATTATTATTATAACAATAATAAATTTATTATAATATTATAACATTATTATGATAACAATAACAATAACAAGCCTTGATATCCATGATATCCGTATGTTCCGTTATAATAAATATAAGTTTTGTAGGATGATTAGCATATGATAATATAATTCTTTTTGATATATCTGTAAGTTGTCTAGAATGAAAAACTTATTCTAAGTATAGTAGATATGATTTGGTGGAATATAGTAAGCCTTCATATCCATGATATCCGTATGTTCCGTTATAATAAATATAAGTTTTGTAGGATGATTAGCATATGATAATATAATTCTTTTTGATATATCTGTAAGTTGTCTAGAATGAAAAACTTATTCTAAGTATAGTAGATATGACGGTTATGGTAGATTTGGTAGAATATAGTAAGCCTTCATATCCATGATATCCGTATGTTCCGTTATAATAAATATAAGTTTTGTAGGATGATTAGCATATGATAATATAATTCTTTTTGATATATCTGTAAGTTGTCTAGAATGAAAAACTTATTCTAAGTATAGTAGATATGACGGTTATGGTAGATTTGGTGGAATATAGTGAGCCTTGATATCCATGATATCCGTATGTTCCGTTATAATAAATATAAGTTTTTGTAGGATGATTAGCATATGATAATATAATTCTTTTTGATATATCTGTAAGTTGTCTAGAATGAAAAACTTATTCTAAGTATAGTAGATATGATTTGGTGAAATATAGTAAGCCTTGATATCCATGATATCCGTATGTTCCGTTATAATAAATATAAGTTTTGTAGGATGATTAGCATATGATAATATAATTCTTTTTGATATATCTGTAAGTTGTCTAGAATGAAAAACTTATTCTAAGTATAGTAGATATGACGGTTATGGTAGATTTGGTGGAATATAGTGAGCCTTGATATCCATGATATCCGTATGTTCCGTTATAATAAATATAAGTTTTGTAGGATGATTAGCATATGATAATATAATTCTTTTTGATATATCTGTAAGTTGTCTAGAATGAAAAACTTATTCTAAGTATAGTAGATATGATTTGGTGGAATATAGTGAGCCTTGATATCCATGATATCCGTATGTTCCGTTATAATAAATATAAGTTTTGTAGGATGATTAGCATATGATAATATAATTCTTTTTGATATATCTGTAAGTTGTCTAGAATGAAAAACTTATTCTAAGTATAGTAGATATGATTTGGTGGAATATAGTAAGCCTTCATATCCATGATATCCGTATGTTCCGTTATAATAAATATAAGTTTTGTAGGATGATTAGCATATGATAATATAATTCTTTTTGATATATCTGTAAGTTGTCTAGAATGAAAAACTTATTCTAAGTATAGTAGATATGACGGTTATGGTAGATTTGGTGGAATATAGTGAGCCTTGATATCCATGATATCCGTATGTTCCGTTATAATAAATATAAGTTTTGTAGGATGATTAGCATATGATAATATAATTCTTTTTGATATATCTGTAAGTTGTCTAGAATGAAAAACTTATTCTAAGTATAGTAGATATGATTTGGTGGAATATAGTGAGCCTTGATATCCATGATATCCGTATGTTCCGTTATAATAAATATAAGTAAGTTTGTAGGATGATTAGCATATGATAATATAATTCTTTTTGATATATCTGTAAGTTGTCTAGAATGAAAAACTTATTCTAAGTATAGTAGATATGACGGTTATGGTAGATTTGGTAGAATATAGTGAGCCTTGATATCCATGATATCCGTATGTTCTGTTATAATAAATATAAGTTTTGTAGGATGATTAGCATATGATAATATAATTCTTTTTGATATATCTGTAAGTTGTCTAGAATGAAAAACTTATTCTAAGTATAGTAGATATGACGGATATGGTAGATTTGGTGGAATATAGTGAGCCTTGATATCCATGATATCCGTATGTTCTGTTATAATAAATATAAGTTTTGTAGGATGATTAGCATATGACCGATTAGAATTTCCAAAGGTTTTAAGTAATATTTCTTCATATTCATATTCAGTTCTCGTCCTTCAAAACCAGCATATCCGCAATGTCCAATATGAAAAGTCTGAGTAAAGAAATATGTGTTCCTAAATTGCACATTTGGACCCATTTAAGACTGTTCCTTGTTCACGAGACACGATCCAGTGAAAACAGTGTCTAACAGCAATACTCCCGCTTCGAAAGACAACCTTTTGATTCGATTTTATAGACTGAATGTTTCTTTCATAACAGCGACCAAAATGAGACCAAATTTCTCATTCACTGGCACCAAAATTGACATTCAAACAAAAGGAACGGTGACATTAGGGAAACGATCATTATCATCATCATTATTATCATCATCATCATTAGAATCATCATCATTATAATCATCATCATCATTATAATCATCATCATCATTATAATCATCATCATCATATTGTAATCATCATTATAATCATCATCATCATTATAATCATCATCATCATTAGAATCATCATTAGAATCATCATCATCATTATAATCATCATCATCATTATAATCATCATCATCATTATCATCATCATTATCATCATCATTATTATCATCATCATCATTAGAATCATCATTAGAATCATCATCATCATTAGAATCATCATCATCATTATAATCATCATCATCATTATAATCATCATTAGAATCATCATCATCATTAGAATCATCATCATCATTATAATCATCATCATTATAATCATCATCATTATAATCATCATCATCATTATCATCATCATTATTATCATCATCATTATAATCATCATCATTATAATCATCATCATCATTATAATCATTATTATTATCATCATTATAATCATCATCATTATAATCATCATCATTATTGTTATTAATTTTTAACTCTGTGGCTTGTTGCCTGGCATTAAGCTGCAACCTCACAGTGGATCATTGCACTCACTATTGTCAGCATAGGTACATTTGTTGTACTGTGCACTCATTTGTTGTACTGTGCACTCACTATTTGTCAGCATAGGTACATTTGTTGTACTGTGCACTCACTATTGTCAGCATAGGTACATTTGTTGTACTGTACATTTGTTGTACTGTGCACTCACTATTGTCAGCATAGGTACATTTGTTGTACTGTGCACTCAGTATTGTCAGCATAGGTACATTTGTTGTACTGTGCACTCACTATTGTCAGCATAGGTACATTTGTTGTACTGTGCACTCACTATTGTCAGCATAGGTACATTTGTTGTACTGTGCACTCACTATTGTCAGCATAGGTACATTTGTTGTACTGTGCACTCACTATTGTCAGCATAGGTACATTTGTTGTACTGTGCACTCACTATTGTCAGCATCTATAGATACATTTGTTGTACTGTGCAAGTTTTTGCACTAAGTATAATAATTTTGTACTCATCATTATACATCAAACTTTTGCCTGTGTTAGTGTGTTGCATTAGTTGCTTATTATGTTAGCATTCTGCAGAATGTATTGTACAGATTATTATTATTATTAAGTGAGCCTTTAATCCAGGGCCCTACTGTAGAGAGGACCCTGGAGAAGGTATTAGAGTATAGCCTTTGCGAAACCCATGCCAGCTCAATAGGCCACTACAATATATCTATATTTTTGTGTGTTTTTTGTTAGGTTAACGTTACTATGGTATCATTCTGTAATACGTCCATTTATCGCTCTTGACGAGGGCAACAATGAAGAAGGTACACATGGTTTAGTTGATCTCAATACAGGCCGCATTGCCTAATGTTGCCAGTTGATGTCCCCAATTAGTATCTACTTTTAGTCAGCTATTTGTTTTAATCGACTCTCAAATTAAAAAAATGAATTTATAATGTGTTTGTTTTTGTAGGACTTAAAAAAGCAACTAAAATATTAGAGGAATCATCCAAGGAATACCCTTCTTCTGCAGTGTTTTTATTTTTTAGAGGATTAGTGTCTAGACTTAAAGTATGTATATAATAATTTATTGTTTACCTGGTAGCTTTGATTTCTTACACTTGGGCTCCCTGTGGTGAAAGGGAGAAGGACTGGAGACTATCAAAATGAAGGGGATTTCCCAGGGATCCCCTCCCCTCTTCTTTTCACTTAGGTGCCAGTTTTCTTCCACTCCAAAAAGGAGTTTGCTGAGTAGCATACTTTTCTTTAATAAATCAACCTCACATAAGTGTCCCCACCCCTTCCCCCTCAACAACTCTGTCAATATAGGTGTCATAGTCTTTGATTGTAAATCGTCATTCTGAAGTTCATGCTCACATTGGATTGTGGGACTGTTTTGAGGGACACCAGTTTTCTTCAAATTGTAGCAAAATGCTTTTAAACGTTTACTCTTCAATTTTCTGTAAATCACTTTATTCTTGTGCATTTTGGTACTGTATGAGACTGTGCTTTCAGGCGCAATTTCAAGTGCGTCCTCAAAACAGCCCCATGATTCAATGCGATTATGCAATTTCGGAATGGCTAATACAATCCACTCTCCCTAGATGGACTCTCTCCTCTACATGTCAGACAACTCTCTAAGGCATAAACCATTGTCTGATCTTTACTGCACTGTTATTTAGTTTTCTTACCCTCTGTCTCTGAGGTGAAAAACTTGCTCAACCTGACAGTTAGCACTAGGAATGATGACATTCCTAGGAGGTTCATATATTTCTTCAAGCAATATGACATTATTGACTGTTTTGTAGGGTAATGTAGGTCAGGCTCTACAGGAGTTTCATCAAGCAATGACAGCTGCTGCTGACCAGACTGAAATAGCTCTTATCTGCCAGTATGAAATAGGTATGTACTGCAATATCTGATATATAACACACAGTACAACATAGACAATGATCAGAGGAATGTCATTCAATGTCTACTTCAGCCGAGGTTTAAACAAATAGTACAACATTGAATGCAATATTACCTTCCAATGGAACGATTCCAGATTTTGTCCACTTCTGCAATATGTGGCATGCAATATTGCAGAAATAGGATGACATTGTACTTCAATAAGCAAGGTAGACACTGCAATCATATTGCCAGAAAAATTGTGCATTAAGGTTCATCTGTGACTTACGTATTGAACGCTCAACAGCAGGCAATGTTGCAGCAGTAGGGTTACATACTACTTCTATGTGCAACACTTTGCAATATTGCATTTTTACATGAGTGAATTTTAAAACATGGTGCAATATGCAGCAATTGAAGGCACAACAAGGCATCAACAGCCTACCATAAGTCATTGGTGATCAACATCCATATTCTTATTTAAAGTCTAAATAGTGTCAAGGAGAATTTAGAATATGATCAGTCTGATCAATGTATCAATATTGCATTTTGTGTGAACCATAAATCAATCTGTAGCAGACTGTAAGACTGTTTATTTTGTTGTAGGCTGGTGTCATTTATTACAGTTAGAGTGGGATTATGCTCTGCCGTCATTCTTCAGGTAGGATGATCTAAATCATTCATAACTAATATTTACAGGCTTTAAGTACTACATGTATTTACCATGATGTTCTGTTTTGTATAGATTAAAAGAAGAGTCTAAATGGTCGCAAGGCTATTATGCTTATCTCTGTGGAAGTAAGTTTAATCTGGGTTGTTAAAATATTGACTGCGTTTATACATTATGCAACTAAATGTATAGTGGTCATTGTGATGATGATGATGATGATGATAATAATGATTGTGATGATAATGATTGATGATGATGATAATGATAATGATTGTGATGATGATGATAAGTAATAGATACAATATGAGCGGCCGTTCGGCTCGCCATTGTAAATACCATACAGTTCGGACTTGAATATTGTATATTACTTATCGAATCCAACGATGTATAAGTGGATGTTTTACTATAATTTGGATGATAGGAAACAGTTTGGCCGAGAAAATCCAAGTTAAAGTTGAATGCAAATGAGGACGATTCTGTATCGGATTTACAGATGTCTGCTACGCTTATGATTTCTATTGTATTTACCTCATTAATTATTCATGAATTCGATAATTATAATGATTGATGATGATGATGATGATGATGATAATGATTGATGATGGTGATAATGATGGTGATGATGATAATGATTAAATTATTATTGATGATGATAATGATTGTGATGATGATGGTGATAGTGATTGTGATGATGATGATAATGATTGATGATGATAATGATTGATGATGGTGATAATGATGGTGATGATGATAATGATTAAATTATTATTGATAATGATTAAATTATTATTGATGATGATAATGATTGTGATGATGATGATGGTGATAGTGATTGTGATGATGATGATAATGATGATTATTATTGATGATGATGGTGATGATGATTAAAACCCTCATGATGACTAGATGGTGATGATGATAATGCTGGAAGGCATATACCACTAATGCTGATAGTGCTGATGATGATGCTGAATATCATGATGATAATATATTCATGGTTGACTCTGATGATAACGATGACAGTTGGGAACATTAACAAGCTACAGTGGAACCTCGATATCATGATGTGCTAAGGGACTGACCAAATTAGATCGTTATATCGGGATATCGTTATAACGAATTCCCGATATAACGATTTTTCGGGAAAAGAGCCAAAAATATCGTTATATCGGGGTATTGTTAATAATTGATTTTTCATGTAGTGTCCGTTGTGCCTTATAGCTCTACCAGCGATGTAATCCCTATCGTAATAAACTGTTGACAGACATATTACAGTCCTTATGCAATGAGAACTAAAGGATTAAAGTATTGTCATATATTTTCAAGTGTTAAGCCTCCTTTTTCATCGCGCGATGATTTACTTTATCGTTGTATCAGGGTAAATTTTACGTTTGGGCTGCCAAATTGTGATCATTATATCGTGAATATCGTTATATCGAGTCTCGTTAAATCGGGATTTTTCTCCATACATTTACTGTAAGATTTGCCGGGCTGTCAAATGTTGATCGTTATACCGGGAACATCGTTATATCGAGGTTCCACTGTAAATAGTATCAGTTTGTCATGAAAGGCATAAAATACCTATTTTCTGGACAAGGTTTGAACTCTTTCACACCATGTCAATTTAACTACAGACTTCCAATCCTCACATTTACTTTCTATTTGAATCCAGTAACTGTTGGATTGCTTGGTAGCTCAACTGAAGCACATTCACAATTTAAATCAGTTCTTAAATTAACCAAAAAGAAGACGCCACTGGAAGAGTTTCTTTGTAGAAGGGTAAGTGTCAAAACTAGTCCGACAGACACACAGTTAATAGGTCAGTCAGTCATTTATCAGTACCTCGGTCAATCAGGCGGTCATGAGTCAGTCAGTCAGTCAGTCAGTCAGTCAGTCATGAGTCAGTCAGTCAGTCAGTCATTTATCAGTACCTCGGTCAGTCAGGCGGTCATGAGTCAGTCAGTCAGTCAGTCATGAGTCAGTCAGTCAGTCAGTCATGAGTCAGTCAGTCAGTCAGTCAGTCAGTCAGTCATGAGTCAGTCAGTCAGTCAGTCAGTCAGTCAGTCAGTCAGTCAGTCAGTCAGTCAGTCAGTCAGTCAGTCAGTCAGTCAGTCAGTCAGTCAGTCAGTCAGTCAGTCAGTCAGTCATGAGTCAGTCAGTCAGTCAGTCATGAGTCAGTCAGTCAGTCAGTCAGTCAGTCAGTCAGTCAGTCAGTCAGTCAGTCAGTCAGTCAGTCAGTCAGTCAGTCAGTCAGTCAGTCAGTCAGAGTCAGTCAGTCAGTCAGTCAGTCAGTCAGTCAGTCAGTCAGTCAGTCATGAGTCAGTCAGTCAGTCAGTCAGTCAGTCAGTCAGTCTGTCAGTCATGAGTCAGTCAGTCAGTCAGTCAGTCAGTCAGTCAGTCAGTCATGAGTCAGTCAGTCAGTCAGTCAGTCATGAGTCAGTCAGTCAGTCAGTCAGTCATGAGTCAGTCAGTCAGTCAGTCAGTCAGTCAGTCATGAGTCAGTCAGTCAGTCAGTCAGTCAGTCAGTCAGTCATGAGTCAGTCAGTCAGTCATCAGTCAGTCAGTCAGTCAGTCAGTCAGTCAGTCAGTCAGTCAGTCATGAGTCAGTCAGTCAGTCAGTCAGTCAGTCAGTCAGTCAGTCAGTCATGAGTCAGTCATGAGTCAGTCAGTCAGTCAGTCAGTCAGTCAGTCAGTCAGTCAGTCAGTCAGTCAGTCAGTCAGTCAGTCAGTCAGTGAGTCAGTCAGTCAGTCAGTCAGTCAGTCAGTCAGTCATGAGTCAGTCAGTCAGTCAGTCAGTCATGAGTCAGTCAGTCAGTCAGTCAGTCAGTCAGTCAGTCATGAGTCAGTCAGTCAGTCAGTCAGTCAGTCAGTCAGTCAGTCAGTCAGTCAGTCATGAGTCAGTCAGTCATGAGTCAGTCAGTCAGTCAGTCAGTCATGAGTCAGTCAGTCAGTCAGTCAGTCATGAGTCAGTCAGTCAGTCAGTCAGTCAGTCAGTCAGTCAGTCAGTCAGTCAGTCACTACTACTAATAATAATAATAATGGCTCCCATTCTAAGGCAGCCACACAGTCACTCGGTATCTCTCCAAGAAGCAAGCACCTGTCGATTTCAATGTCTCATCCAATCAGTCATTCAACCTTTCAAAAAGCTATAGTAATTAATATTGTATTACTCATTTCTGTTGCCCAGGCTTCACAGTATAAAAAGGTAGAGCCTTCTGAGGATGATTGCCTTCTACTTGCCTTAGAATTGTTATACGTATGGAGAGCTTTTTATTCATGCAGTCAGTCAGTACTTCATAGAATGCTTAAAGGTAAGAGTAGATCAAAAATAGAAAATATTGAACAAACTCCCTTTGTCCAAGTGGACTGTGGTAGGGGTGATCGGCGGTCGGTTTTGAAAACGACCCCTAAAAGGTATGCATAAATTAAAAGAGCTGTTGAAGCCATGTTGATTTCAACTCCTAAAAGGTATGACCATATATGGCGAAAAAGTGATTGTGCTGATATCGTTTAATCAGTGACTGGACAACATCTTTCTTCTGTTCTTTCATGTTTGTTCAATAAAGAAAATAAATAACAATTGACAGAGTCATCAGTTATGTACATGTAACTGATTTTGAGTTGGACCCCCTAAAAGGTTCACCCAAGAAATACGTTCAACCCTAAAAGTACCACCGATCACTCCTGCCACTTGGAAAAAGGGAGTATTTCCCCCCAGGGGCAGAAGTTACTGTACAAAAATACAGTACAAATAATCAAATGCCAGCATAAGCACAGACACAAGAGTTTCTTCTAGGTTGTACTTATGGTATTAGGCCTATATGTTCACAGTGACCCCTATTAGTCAAAACCTTTAGACTCACAGTGGTGTTGATGTTTCTATCTCTAGATATGGGTGAATGTAACCCCAGTCCTAACCTTATACCGCTAAAAACACTCATGACAGGATCTGTACATCAAATATTAAAGAACAGTGACTTAGCTGTAAAGGTAAATCATCACAACGAGCCAAACTATGTTTCAGTGTTTGTGCAAACACAAGGGGGAGTTTGGGAGAAGTCGAGAGCTGAAGTGTAAGACCGAGCCACAGGAGAAGTTTTGCGCAGAGCTCGAGACTTCTCCCAAACCCCTGAGTATTTGCATCAGCTATGCAAACACAGAGAAACGTTTTATATTTCTTTTATCAAATAAATACAACTGTGACGTCATTACCGTGTTTACATCGCCTGATACAAACACTGGTAACAGCCAATCAGATCACAGAGATTTGAGAGAATGAGAATGTATTTTATTCTTCATCTATAGTAAGTATTATTATTACTGTCAATGGTAACATTGTGATTTTTTGTTTTAATTGTAGAATTTTCAAGAAGCAATTTTCAAGTCTGGGAAATCCCCCCCTGACTCGCATGTCCCACCTTTTGCTACATATGAGCTAGGAGTACTATACGCACAGGACACACGGGTGAGTATGATGACGATGATGATGATGATGATTAATGTGAAGGGATATAAAGGCACCTTATGCTCAACATTATATCAAAAAAAAGTTATTTTTACAATGAATGGGTTACCTGTGGTGAGTGTTCACTCCTCTCTATCCATTCCCTCACAGCCCCTTATCCACAGGTAACCCATGCACTGAAAATCTCATTTAATCTTTTTATCTTTCACCAGACGAGTGATAAAGGTGAAGAACTCCTTAGGCGTGTTAAGGTGAAATATTAATGTCGTACCATACCATATACCTCTTCTTAACCAGTCCATACTGCAAGTATATGGATTGATTGTGTCAGATTTACTGCTGGTTCCTCTAGTGACACAATCTGACACAATCACATTCCTTCCCGTTCTTTAACCCATTGATTTCCGAGCTATTTTGAGGTTTTAACGATTTTCTGGACCTAATCACGCTGTAGGAAATTTCGATTCCATATAAGGGGTTTCCATGGAAATCTTATTCCATGGAAATCACTCCTAAAACCCCAAGGGCTCAAGTTCTCACATGATCTGTCTTTTGCCTGTAGGATCACTACAGTGGTTATGACTTTGAAAATCGACTAAGTTTTAGAGTACATTCAGCTATGGCTAGAATAGAAGAAAGAAGACAAGAACTGGCTGCTGGTCTGCTCAAGAAACCATGTTAATAACTTATATACCGTAGAATTCCGATAGTAACGGCCCCGTTACTTTCGAATGTAGCAGGCCAAAGGGGCCGCTACTTTTGGGTAGCTGTTACTTTCGAGTAGCCGTTACTTTCGAGTAGCCGTTACTTTTGGATGGTTAAAAAACATTTGCAAATACAAAACAGAACGAGATACAAATTATGTCAAAAGGTCATCCATGTGCTAAATTAATCTACGTTATTTATTCACAACAATCTACAAGATTATAAAGTAAACTAACAAATACTGGTAATAATAATCATAATAATAACGGTTTAATGACAGCATTTCCACCGAAGTGGCTCTTCATCTGTCCAACGAACAAAGTAAAGTTATAAATATATATAATTATATGTAATGAACTGGTATGCTATGCAGTGAAGGTCCTAAGTGTTCAATAATACTGTTAATACTGTATTTGAGATGATCACAGTCTGCTAATTTAGCAGACTGTGATCATCTCACTTACATGTAAGAGCACATAGTTTCAGGATCGGTACCTTTCGGGATTTATAAAGAAAGGCAAAAACTAACGTTACTTTCGGGGGACCATTATTTTCGGGGGGGGGGGCATTGCTGTCGGAATTCTACGGTATATCATGACTGGTGTTTGTAAGTAATCTTGTAATAATAATAATAATAATAATATTTATTGCGTGTACCAATATACAAACGCAATGGTTATATTACTCACTGAGCCAACCCATATCTAGGATAGCATATTGCCAAGCTGCAGTGGCGGATCCAGGGGGAGGGTCAGAGGGGGTTCGGACCCCCCTGTCATACCTGAGATTCAATGATTGTTTTATCCTAGAATCTAGTTTTGCCACAGGTTTGAAGTAAATTTTGCTTATTATATGTTTGGACCCACCCTCTCAAAAATTCCAGGATCTGCCCCTGCCCAGTTGAAGGTGCGCGATGCCATGTGTAACACAGGGAGCCCAATATAATATGTATTCTGCACACTCTACCACAGGAAACCCATAAATAGACACATCTTATTATTTAATTTTAATCATTTATTTGCCTCGGCAGAAATGTTTGGGCTACCTCTTAGTCATCCTCAGAGTTAGTCCCTGAAAATGTTTTGCAGATTTTGAATTTTTCACTACTCTTGGTTACCCTGTGGTAAGATAGGAGGAGGAGGACTGGAGCTCTAACCCCTCCCCTCTCAATTTTTCTAGGGTCCAGTCCTGCTCCATTACCATAGGAAGCCTAAACTGAAGAAAATATAAGTAGCATGTTATTTATATATCGTGTGGAATATACATGTAGCCCAGTTCAGATGTCGAACTTGCCATACACCGATTCCGAACATGGCAACCAAGCCTCGTGTTCATGTGGAAACACAAAAGCATTCTCACTTGAATGAGAGGCTAGTCAGTCAAGAACTTTATTACAATGGTTATTCAATTTAATTGGTTGCCATGTTTGGAATCGGTGTATGAGCCAAATGTAATGACATTGTAAAAGAAGGTATAATACTGTACAGTAATATTATACATCGCTCTTAAGGCATTGCTAATTATTATTATGCATTGGACATGAAAAGTTTGACATCTGAACTTTCTGGGTGCAAAAATCCTCACCGTTCTTGCTCTTTATGATAGCCGTTGTGAATCAAACTATTTGAAAAAAAACTTATTTTGTTGATTGTCAATCAAACTTTTTTGCTGCATTTCTTAACATCTATCTAGAATGAACACCAGAGATGTGAGGGTCTGCTCTGTAGCTTTAATAGCTGTAACATATTGTACAAATAAGCCTAATCTTTAGGATTTTTAACTTAATTCTCTTAAAAGATATTCCAGTAATTTATTCACACTACTTGCTATCTGCTTATAATTAGCATATACATGTATTTACAAAATTGATATTCACGACCACGCCGAGGGGAGGTTGAGGGGTTTGAACAAACTTTGTACGTCAAACGTGCTTGATCCTCACTAAAACTGACCAAATCAAACCCTTTTATAACAGAGAATAATGCCCTTGAAGTAATGTCAGGCCCTGATAGCCAACCATTGTAATGTACCATATCATACCATGAAATAGTATGAACCTTTTTCTGACCCCTGCGCCATACACTATACTTCTAATTTATACAAACTTTTACTTTCACACTATAAAACTCACTAAGATGAACACCATCAATGCAGACACTTGGTCTCTTGCCTGTAATGATGGGGTTTAGCTGTAATTTCATATGAGTGGGAAATAGTTACGATATACGGTTTGTGCCGTGCGGTGACCATGCCATGTCCAAGCATTCTGATTGGTTGAGAAATGATTTTGTGCACTGTGATTGGTTGAATACAATGTCTTTGATTCCGTACCGTGACTGTAAATCTGTGCTGTAGGTTTCCCACTCATATGAAAATGACTCTGATAATATTGAATGTACATCGAGGCAGGATAAACTGTTTAATAGTAAAAGTTGTTAAATTATTTGACATAATTTTGTTGAAAAGTGGAACTTAGCAGGCTCAAAATATATAAAAACTTGGATTTAATTTAGCATGTGTGCCATTTATTATTATAACATAGGTACGATATAACGAGCGCTCTGATTGGTTGGTTAGCATGTGTCCGTAAACCCATGGACATACGCTACAGCTATGGACACGCTCACGTCATCGCCATAGCGCGCGCTCTGAAATCAATAGGAAATTCAAATTGTTTTATTTGAATCCATGGACATACGCTACAGCTACGGACACGCTCACGTCATCGCCATAGCGCACGCTCTGAAATCAATAGGAAATTCAAATTGTTTTATTTGAATTTGCAGTGACTATGTTATAAAAGACATGGTCAACGTCGAGCAACTCTTACGCTTCTCTCGTGTTCTCCCAAATTCCCGCATGCTCCATAACTCGATGGATGCACGCTAAGCGTTGACCATTCCTTAATCAGCATTATCATCATCACAAAGAGAAAATTTGGCATGCAAATTTCATAGGGGAATCTTTCCACCCATTTCAGTATTTCAGAATTGACTGATGATCTATATCACATCTAATATACCACAGGTATCCCAACGGCACCTGTCTT
>JAUJYZ010000251.1:19709-137209 GCA_033675265.1 Actinostola sp. cb2023 | reverse complement strand
ATTGACTGAATGATTGATTGATTGACTGAAGGATTGATTGATTGATTGATTGACTGAAGGATTGATTGATTGACTGAATGATTGATTGACTGAATGATTGATTGACTGAATGCATGAATTAATGAATGAATGAAATGATTGATTGATTGACTGAATGATTGATTGACTGAATGATTGACTGATTGATTGACTGAAGGATTGATTGACTGAATGAATGATTGATTGATTGATTGACTGAAGGATTGATTGATTGACTGAATGATTGATTGACTGAATGATTGATTGACTGAATGCATGAATTAATGAATGACAATGATTGATTGATTGACTGAATGATTGACGGAATGATTGAATGATTGATTGACTGAAGGAGATTGACTGAATGATTGATTGACTGAATGATTGATTGACCGACTCATTCTAGTACTTCCATAAAACAACATGGAAATTGTGAGATTATGTAAAAGATAAAAATATTCAATAAAATAGTGCTGGATGAGAAAGAGATAGAAATAGTGATGGATGAGAAAGAGATAGAAATAGTGATGGATGAGAAAGAGATAGAAATAGTGATGGATGAGAAAGAGATAGAAATAGTGATGGATGAGAAAGAGATAGAAATAGTGATGATGGATGAGAAAGAGATAGAAATAGTGATGGATGAGAAAGAGATAGAAATAGTGATGGATGAGAAAGAGATAGAAATAGTGATGGATGAGAAAGAGATAGAAATAGTGATGGATGAGAAAGAGATAGAAATAGTGATGGATGAGAAAGAGATAGAAATAGTGATGGATGAGAAAGAGATAGAAATAGTGATGGATGAGAAAGAGATAGAAATAGTGATGGATGAGAAAGAGATAGAAATAGTGATGGATGAGAAAGAGATAGAAATAGTGATGGATGAGAAAGAGATAGAAATAGTGATGGATGAGAAAGAGATAGAAATAGTGATGGATGAGAAAGAGATAGAAATAGTGATGGATGAGAAAGAGATAGAAATAGTGATGGATGAGAAAGAGATAGAAATAGTGATGGATGAGAAAGAGATAGAAATAGTGATGGATGAGAAAGAGATAGAAATAGTGATGGATGAGAAAGAGATAGAAATAGTGATGGATGAGAAAGAGATAGAAATAGTGATGGATGAGAAAGAGATAGAAATAGTGATGGATGAGAAAGAGATAGAAATAGTGATGGATGGATGAGAAAGAGATAGAAATAGTGATGGATGAGAAAGAGATAGAAATAGTGATGGATGAGAAAGAGATAGAAATAGTGATGGATGAGAAAGAGATAGAAATAGTGATGGATGAGAAAGAGATAGAAAGAAAAGAAGTGAGAAAGAAAGAAAGGAATGAATAAATTAAAATATTGGTTTTTACCGTCACATTTTCCCTCGCAACATGCATCCATCCATTCAAAGTGTCTTGCACAGTTTTCAAAGTTGCTTAATTGGCTACACTTTAGAGGTGTTGCATCCAAGCACTTGACTGAAACCCAAGTCAAACAAGTTTGTAAGTGTATTTCACTTTTATGTGTTACCCTCTTGAAATAAAGTCTTCATCATGCATCATCATCATCATCATCATCATCTCAATATGAATTGGTTAATAAGTGAGAAAATAGGAATGAAAAAGAATGAAACAGAATAAGGAAGCAAGGAGGAAGGAAGGACAGTTTGAATCACTTACACTGACACCTTTTACCAAGTACACCTTCTGGACACATGCAACTATGATGACCTTGGATATAATGTCCTTTATTGAAACAATAGCCCTGTGTTGGGCTGGATCTCTTTTTCCTTTCTCCTGAAACCATGAATAAAAATGTTTAACCCAAATGCAACCTACACCTCCCTCCCCTCCCCTCTTAATTATTCTCCATAGAATTGTTTATTCCTTTTTTTCTTTTTTTCTTCCTTTCTTCCTTTCTTCCGACAAGCTAAGACTAGATATTTAACGGGTAATTATTTTTTTCATATATCGGCATAATATAGTAATGTATTCCCACTGAGAGCCATCACACACAATGCCTCGAGGAATATCGGTGTATTCAGATGTGGGAGAAGACCTCCGAGGCGGTTATGAGCGTGTAGCTCACAGTGGGAATGGGTGATTGGCTGATTCATCGCTGCGGGGAGGAGGGTGGGGCGTCGAGCAAGTCGTTGTACGTCTGCCAGCGAAACGGTTCGAAGAGGGTTTTCTGGTGTGAATCATATTATTTATACCAATCTGAGCACATGGGGATGTGAGATGTACTCCTCTGGGACGAATTCCTCTCGAGGGTTGCGAGAATCGTGCGATATTTTTGGCATCGTGCGTGAAGGTCCCAGTGAGAATAGTTAGGTTTACTTGAACCCCATCAGCACTGTCAAGTACGTGCGCTTCAATGAATACAACATTTCAAATGTAATCTTTTTTCGGGCATAATGGTTTATTTAGGCCCAATGAAGGTCATTTATATATTAACAATTTTGCAGTTGAATTTTGCTATGAAAAACAATAACAAATTAATACTGATTATTCGTGTATAATTGTGTAGTTAAAAATTACCTTTCGATGTTATCCCCTGTACTAGGCACAACACGACTATTAAATACGAGAAGCGGCCTTGAAGGAACATCGTAAACCCTTTAAAAGAACAGAGTGCTTATGTAAAGGCTTGGTTTTCGTTTCTTATCATATATACCGTGTGTAGTTTGTCGTTCATTGTTTATCGAACTTTTCTGATCTTGTTGCCTTTTCTGTTATGCAAGGTCTTTCTTGTTCATTGTTCTTTTTTGGTCTTTAAAATAGAATCAGTTCTGTGTGTTCCTAGAAGTATCTCGTGTTTTTCTGTGTTTACGGCATTTCGTTTCCATATATCGTGCTTTCTCCGGCCCCGGATCACGGCGTATATATATCGGCAAAATGCAGGAAAAACGCGCAAACTGAGACACGAACGGGTTACAGTTTGATTTCATCTCTATAACCGAAGATGAAAAACTTGTAGTTTTTTTAATATTTTTTTTATTAGTTGTTTTAATTGCGTCGATCGGTGTATGATTGCTGAACACTGTTTAAAAAGCTGCCGAAGTTTGGTCGTTAAAATGAGAAAGCTTCAACTTTAAAAAAATTAAACTTAATAAACACAATGAGAAGCTGAAAATTGAGTTTAAAGAAATAAAATACAATGAAGGAAAGAAGGAACAATGGATAGAAGGAAGGAAGGAAAGAAGGAAGTAGCGAAGGAAAGATCAAAGGAATTGAGGAAAGAAAGAACTGAGCAAGGAAGAAAGAAAGTAAGGAAGGAAGGAAGGAAGGAAGGAAGGAAGGAAGGAAGGAAGGAAGGAAGGAAGGAAGGAAGGAAGGAAAGGAAGGAAGGAAGGAAGGAAGGAAGGAAGGAAGGAAGGAAGGAAGGAAGGAAGGAAGGAAGGAAGGAAGGAAGGAAGGAAGGGAAGGAAGGAAGGAAGGAAGGAAGGAAGGAAAGAAAGGAAGGAAGGAAGGAAGGAAGGAAGGAAGGAAGGAAGGAAGGAAGGAAGGAAGGAAGGAAGGAAGGAAGGAAGGAAGGAAGGAAGGAAGGAAGGAAGGAAGGAAGGAAGGAAGGAAGGAAGGAAGGAAGGAAGGAAGGAAGGAAGGAAGGAAGGAAGGAAGGAAGGAAGGAAAGGAAGGAAGGAAGGAAGGAAGGAAGGAAGGAAGGAAGGAAGGAAGGAAGGAAGGAAGGAAGGAAGGAAGGAAGGAAGGAAGGAAGGAAGGAAGGAAGGAAGGAAGGAAGGAAGGAAAAGAAATGAAAGAAAGAAGGAAATAATGAAGGCAGCAAAGAAGGAAGGAAAAGAAGGAAGGAAAGAATGAAGTAAGAAAAGGAAAGTAGGAAGGAAAGAAGCTAGAAGGAAGGAAGGAAGGAAGGAAGGAAAAGGAAGGAAGAAGAAAGGAAAGGAAGGAAGGAAGGAAGAAGGAAGGAAGGAAGGAAGGAAGGAAAGGAAGGAAGGAAGGATGGAAAAGGAAGGAATGAAGGAAGGAAGGAAGGAAGGAAAAAAGGGGAAGGAAGGAAGGAAGGAAGGAAGGAAGGAAGGAAGGAAGGAAGGAAGGAAGGAAGGAGGAAGGAAGGAGGAAAAGAAGGAAGGAAGGAAGGAAGAAGGAAGGAAAAGAAGGAAGGAAGGAAGGAAGGAAGGAAGGAAGGAAGGAAGGAAGGAAGGAAGGAAGGAAGGAAGGAAGGAAGGAAGGAAGGAAGGAAGGAAGGAAAAGGAAGGAAGGAAGGAAGGAAGAAGGAAGGAAGGAAGAAAGGAAGAAAGGAAAGAAAATAATGAAGGCAGGAAGGAAGGAAGGAAGGAAAGAAGTAAGGAAAAAAGGAAAGAAAGAAGGAAATAATGATTCGAAGGCAGCAAAGAAGGAAGGAAGGAAAAGGAAGGAAAGAATGAAGTAAGGAAGAAAGGAAAGTAGGAAGGAAAGAAGCTAGGAAGGAAGGAAAGAAGGAAGGAAGGAAAGAAGGAAGGAAGATGAAAGCCGGAAAGAAGAAGGAAGAAAGGAAAGAAGGAATGATGATGATGAATGATGAACGGACTTTATTTAAAAAGGGTAAACGCATAAAAGTGAAATACACTTATAAACTTGAAAGGAAGAAAGGAAAGAAGGAAGGAAGGAAGAAAGGAAAGAAGGAAGGAAGGAAGAAAGGAAGAAAAGAAAGAAGGAAGGAAGGAAGGAAGGAACGAACGAAGGAAAGAAAGAAGGAAGGAAGGAAAGAAGCGGGAAGGAAGGAAAGAAGCGGGAAGGAAGGAAAGAAGCGGGAAGGAAGGAAAGAAGCGGGAAGGAAGGAAAGAAGGAAAGAAGGAAGGAAGGAAAGAAACGGGAAGCAAGGAAAGAATGAAGGAAAGAAGTGGGAAGGAAAGAAAGAAGGAAGGAAGGAAAGAAGTGGGAAGGAAGGAAAGCAAGAAAGAAGGAAGGTGCAGGAGCAAACAGAAGACACACAAAGATACAAATTGAGAAAGAAGATAGTTTTGATATCGAAGAATAAAGAATCCAAAGAAAGTGAGACAGCTAAAGTACTAACAGACAATGATGGACGATGAGGAACAAGAAAGAACAACCCAAAACAACTCACCAAATCACCCTATACTTAGAGAGAAGTTGCTGATGAAACGCCAGTCGCTTTAGTGATGACTATATGAATCTAGGAGGGACTTTTCTATATATATAACACTCATCAAGTCTACTTAATCAGTAATACATCTACTTATTGGCACATCTACTTATTGGCACATCTACTTATTGGCACATCTCAGTTAGCATATCAATTAGTAGGGTAATTAACACGTTAATTACGAGTTAAAGACATCTGTGATCATCACCGCGGAGGGCCGGAGGGCATTTTAATTACTGAATTTTAAGTCGGTTCAGTTTTAATTCGTTTTGTCGTTCTGGCAGCTTTGTTGTCAGGGAGGTGGTCGCTTATGGGAGTTGGTCGCTTATGAGAGGTGGTCGCATATGAGAGGTGGTCGCTTACAACAGATAGTAATTACAATTGTTAGATAAAAAATAGGAAAAGGGTAAAGTGGTCGTTCATGGCAGGTGGTCACTTATGGGAGGTGGTCGCTTTTGAGAGGTGGTCGCTTACAACAGATAGTAATTACAATTGTTAGATAAGAAATAGGAAAAGGGTAAAGTGGTCGTTCATTGCAGGTGGTCACTTATGGGAGGTCGTCGCTTACAACAGATAGTAATAGACCTTTTTACCGATACGGCGGCCATCTTGAATTATGGGTAGCCTGTGAACAGGCTCTCCAAGGGGAGGGGGGGGGGGGAGGGGGAAGGAAAGGGAGGGGGACTCCCTTTTCCTTCCTCCTCCCCAGTCCCCCTCCCTTTCCTTCCTCCTCCCCAGTCCCCCTCCCTTTCCTTCCCCCTCCCCTTTCCCCCTTCCCTTGGAGAGCCTGTTCACAGGCTAATTATGGGATGCCCAGGGTGCAAGCTAGTAACCATTTGGTCATGAAAAACTACGAAAACCTAATTTAAAGCAATGAATTTGTACAAAATTATACAACAATACACAACACATGTAGATCATATCAAACTTATGTCCTACATCATTGAACATTTGCTCCTGTTGGGACCACAGGGAGCCCAAGCTCATTATCTGTGAAGACCGTTGTTTAATTTGCATATTTACAGTAAATGTATGTGGCTTTACAACATCCCTCCGTATTTCAAGATTTTTTACGAAAAATCTTGAAATACGGAGGGATGTTTTAAAGCCACATACATTTACTGTAAATATGCAAATTAAACAACTGTCTTCACAGATAATGAGCTTGGGCTCCCTGTGCTTTGACAACTGATATGTTTCCTCAACAGGGGAAAATATATCACAAATTCGAACTTCAGACCTATTGATCTTGTGTGTAAATATTAGAAATTGCCTTCAAAAACGTCCTTTCCGAGCCATAATTTATTTGTCTATGTAGCTTCTACATACAGACCGGGATAAAGAGCACCAATATGATGTTCACGATTACCAAACAAAGAGTTTTAGATTTCATTTTACCACCTCTTAATTATATCCAATATACATGTATTTTATATCAAAACGCGCGTATCATTACAGAGCATTTGAATCTGGCGGTAGGTTTTTTATTGACACAATTCCCAAAGAATTCAAAGGGTTTTTGTGTGTAGCGTATCTAACGCTCTCCCATATCTCTTCAGAGATTTCAGTTCGATCTATTTTGAAGAAACGGAAAATGCCACCATCAAACCTCTTTATTTGTGCTTGAATTGCCAGCTTATTCATTCCTTACATATTCGTCTTGTATATTCCGTTGGTAGGTTTTTGATTTGTATTTTAACAATGCAGTAAAAAGCAAAAACGTATCAAAATCATGCTGTTTTTCGCCTAAACAAGACTCGCCTCATCTGCATATGTGAAACAATAACCTTTTGTATAACATAAGTTTGATATGGTAAGCCATACAACACTATGGTTAGAGTGAAATAGAAAAATAATATATTGACGCGACTCCACACTGTACAGTTTTTGGGTCATTTGCACCCTGAACATCCCATAATGTTTTAGCCAAAACAATAGAATCCAAAATTGGCGCCGTATCGGTAAAAAGGTCTATTACAATTGTTAGATAAAAAATAGGAAAAGGGTAAAGTGGTCGTTCATGGGTGGTGGTCGCTTATGAGAGGTGGTCGCTTATGGGTGTGGTGGTCGCTTATGGGTGTGGTGGTCGCTTATGGGTGGTGGTCGCTTATGAGAGGTGGTCGTTTATGGGTGGTGGTCGCTTATGAGAGGTGGTCGCTTATGGGTGTGGTGGTCGCTTATGAGAGGTGGTCGCTTATGAGAGGTGGTCGCTAATGAGAGGTGGTCGCTTATGGGTGTGGTGGTCGCTTATGAGAGGTGGTCGCTTGTGGGTGTGGTGGTCGCTTATGGGTGGTGGTCGCTTATGAGAGGTGGTCGCTTATGGGTGTGGTGGTCGCTTATGGGTGGTGGTCGCTTATGAGAGGTGGACGCTTATGGGTGTGGTGGTCGCTTATGGGTGGTGGTCGCTTATGAGAGGTGGTCGCTTATGGGTGGTGGTCGCTTATGGGAGGTGGTCGCTTATGGGAGGTGTGGTCGCTTATGGGTGTGGTGGTCGCTTATGGGTGGTGGTCGCTTATGAGAGGTGGTCGCTTATGGGTGTGGTGGTCGCTTATGGGTGGTGGTCGCTTATGAGAGGTGGTCGCTTATGGGTGTGGTGGTCGCTTATGGGAGGTGGTCGCTTATGGGAGGTGGTCGCTTATGGGTGTGGTGGTCGCTTATGGGTGGTGGTCGCTTATGAGAGGTGGTCGCTTATGGGTGTGGTGGTCGCTTATGGGTGGTGGTCGCTTATGAGAGGTGGTCGCTTATGGGTGTGGTGGTCGCTTATGGGTGGTGGTCGCTTATGAGAGGTGGTCGCTTATGGGTGGTGGTCGCTTATGGGAGGTGGTCGCTTATGGGAGGTGGTCGCTTATGGCAGGCAGGTGCATACAAGAAGTGCACGAACCAAATTGCTGTGAACAACATTTTTTCTTTGTAGACACATTTATGAAATTTGTGTTCTATTCTAATAGTCATGATCTTCTTTCTTATTCCAAAATCCTATTTCCATTTTGTGTTTATTTTTATTCTCATTCTTATTTTCATTCTTATTCGCATTCTCATCCTCATTCTCATTCTTACAATTTATTTGGATTGGCCAGTACTGACTACATCATTGAAGATAAGCATGTGAAAGCTTCATTTCTAGTTTTATGCCGCGTTCACCGATATGACAATGTACTGTGTACTCTGCTGTCAATACTTTATCAGGCTCTCAAACGCACGTCATGTTTTGATCGTGACAACATCCAATTACGGCGTCCATTGATAGACAATTCTGCTCGCCGCTGGTCAAAAGAGACATCTGGTGCCTAGTTAACAGCACGCTCTACTCTCTTGATTAAACGAATAAAAAACAGCGTCGTTTAAGCTAGAGGAGGAAGCTTTCCGAAGTGGATAAATAAAAACTGTACGTCACACAGTCCAGTGCCTTAATTTCCAGTTGCCGTTTGTAAATTCCTTTTTTCGTCCATAGACGTTAATTTGAACACAACACTGACACAGTCAGTGGCAGCCATGCATGTTGTCAAAACGTAAGACCTTCTCTTTTATTAATCTTGTAATTGCAGCCAGGATGCATTATATATGACATTAAAAATTGGTTGTCTCTGGCTTATCTATTTGTTTTTAAAACTACAAACGTTTCAATCCTTCCTCGGATCTTCTTCAGTGTAACGATATCTTGTTTTTTTGTCACTATGGTGTCAGTCCACCTGTTCAAGCGCATTTGATCATTTCGCCATGGAATATGCGCTATATAAGTTATTAAATTATTATTAAATTAAATTATTATTCATGCAGTTTGTTGTTGTGTAGATCAGTCCCAGTATGTCAGTCATTTATTCGGTAGAGTTCATTACAGTCCTTTCTGTTTTGAATTTAAAATTGCGTGTTTATATAATAGCAATTAACTCAAGCACAAGAATGACGCTGCTTGGCAGGGTAGCACAAGGATTTGTTTTTCCAACCGACCTGCAGCGTTCGAGTTATCTCGGTAACTTTTAGAGTATTTACCCGTAAACTATTATGACCTATTTAGAATTGCTACCTTTTCGGGGTGAAAATTACTTTGCTGCCACGCCCAGGAGATCGAAATATATGTTATTTCAAGCATCCCTAACCATGCACCCTTTACATAGGAGTCTCTCCCATGGGCAACACTCTAAGTAGACCACTGATCACCGAAACTCTCCAAGTTCACGGTGAAAAGTGAAGAACTCTTACCTTAGGGATTTCTGTGCGCTGGGATGACGCAGTTAGTATATAGTGTGCCTTGGTGTGGTGGTCGCTTATGGGAGGTGGTCGCTTATGGGTGGTGGTCGCTTGGGTGTGGTGGTCGCTTATGGGTGTGATGGTCGCTTATGGGTGTGGTGGTCGCTTATGGGAGGTGGTCGCTTATGGGTGGTGGTCGCTTATGGGTGGTGGTCGCTTATGGGTGTGGTGGTCGCTTATGAGAGGTGGTCGCTTATGGCAGGCAGGTGCATGGTGCATACAAGAAGTGCACGAACCAAATTGCTGTGAATTAATTACAACATTTGTAGACATATTTATGAAATTTGTGTTCTATTCTAATATCATGATCTTCTTTCTTATTCCAAAATCCTATTTCCATTTTGTGTTTATGTTTATTCTCATTCTCATTCTTATTTTCATTCTCATTCTTATTTTCATTCTCATTCGCATTCTTATTCTCATCCTCATTCTTACAATTTATTTGAATTGGCCAGTACTGACTACATCATTGAAGATAAGCATGTGAAAGCTTCATTTCTAGTTTTATGCCGCGTTCACCGATATGACAATGTACTGTGTACTCTGCTGTCAATACTTTATCAGGCTCTCAAACGCACGTCATGTTTTGATCGTGACAACATCCAATTACGGCGTCCATTGATAGACAATTCTGCTCGCCGCTGGTCAAAAGAGACATCTGGTGCCTAGTTAACAGCACGCTCTACTCTCTTGATTAAACGAATAAAAAACAGCGTCGTTTAAGCTAGAGGAGGAAGCTTTCCGAAGTGGATAAATAAAAACTGTACGTCACACAGTCCAGTGCCTTAATTTCCAGTTGCCGTTTGTAAATTCCTTTTTTCGTCCATAGACGTTAATTTGAACACAACACTGACACAGTCAGTGGCAGCCATGCATGTTGTCAAAACGTAAGACCTTCTCTTTTATTAATCTTGTAATTGCAGCCAGGATGCATTATATATGACATTAAAAATTGGTTGTCTCTGGCTTATCTATTTGTTTTTAAAACTACAAACGTTTCAATCCTTCCTCGGATCTTCTTCAGTGTAACGATATCTTGTTTTTTTGTCACTATGGTGTCAGTCCACCTGTTCAAGCGCATTTGATCATTTCGCCATGGAATATGCGCTATATAAGTTATTAAATTATTATTAAATTAAATTATTATTCATGCAGTTTGTTGTTGTGTAGATCAGTCCCAGTATGTCAGTCATTTATTCGGTAGAGTTCATTACAGTCCTTTCTGTTTTGAATTTAAAATTGCGTGTTTATATAATAGCAATTAACTCAAGCACAAGAATGACGCTGCTTGGCAGGGTAGCACAAGGATTTGTTTTTCCAACCGACCTGCAGCGTTCGAATTATCTCGGTAACTTTTAGAGTATTTACCCGTAAACTATTATGACCTATTTAGAATTGCTACCTTTTCGGGGTGAAAATTACTTTGCTGCCACGCCCAGGAGATCGAAATATATGTTATTTCAAGCATCCCTAACCATGCACCCTTTACATAGGAGTCTCTCCCATGGGCAACACTCTAAGTAGACCACTGATCACCGAAACTCTCCAAGTTCACGGTGAAAAGTGAAGAACTCTTACCTTAGGGATTTCTGTGCGCTGGGATGACGCAGTTAGTATATAGTGTGCCTTGGTGTGGTGGTCGCTTATGGGAGGTGGTCGCTTATGGGTGGTGGTCGCTTATGGGTGTGGTGTGTCGCTTATGGGTGTGATGGTCGCTTATGGGTGTGGTGGTCGCTTATGGGAGGTGGTCGCTTATGGGTGGTGGTCGCTTATGGGTGGTGGTCGCTTATGGGTGTGGTGGTCGCTTATGAGAGGTGGTCGCTTATGGCAGGCAGGTGCATGGTGCATACAAGAAGTGCACGAACCAAATTGCTGTGAATTAATTACAACATTTGTAGACATATTTATGAAATTTGTGTTCTATTCTAATATCATGATCTTCTTTCTTATTCCAAAATCCTATTTCCATTTTGTGTTTATGTTTATTCTCATTCTCATTCTTATTTTCATTCTCATTCTTATTTTCATTCTCATTCGCATTCTTATTCTCATCCTCATTCTTACAATTTATTTGAATTGGCCAGTACTGACTACATCATTGAAGATAAGCATGTGAAAGCTTCATTTCTAGTTTTATGCCGCGTTCACCGATATGACAATGTACTGTGTACTCTGCTGTCAATACTTTATCAGGCTCTCAAACGCACGTCATGTTTTGATCGTGACAACATCCAATTACGGCGTCCATTGATAGACAATTCTGCTCGCCGCTGGTCAAAAGAGACATCTGGTGCCTAGTTAACAGCACGCTCTACTCTCTTGATTAAACGAATAAAAAACAGCGTCGTTTAAGCTAGAGGAGGAAGCTTTCCGAAGTGGATAAATAAAAACTGTACGTCACACAGTCCAGTGCCTTAATTTCCAGTTGCCGTTTGTAAATTCCTTTTTTCGTCCATAGACGTTAATTTGAACACAACACTGACACAGTCAGTGGCAGCCATGCATGTTGTCAAAACGTAAGACCTTCTCTTTTATTAATCTTGTAATTGCAGCCAGGATGCATTATATATGACATTAAAAATTGGTTGTCTCTGGCTTATCTATTTGTTTTTTTAAACTACAAACGTTTCAATCCTTCCTCGGATCTTCTTCAGTGTAACGATATCTTGTTTTTTTGTCACTATGGTGTCAGTCCACCTGTTCAAGCGCATTTGATCATTTCGCCATGGAATATGCGCTATATAAGTTATTAAATTATTATTAAATTAAATTATTATTCATGCAGTTTGTTGTTGTGTAGATCAGTCCCAGTATGTCAGTCATTTATTCGGTAGAGTTCATTACAGTCCTTTCTGTTTTGAATTTAAAATTGCGTGTTTATATAATAGCAATTAACTCAAGCACAAGAATGACGCTGCTTGGCAGGGTAGCACAAGGATTTGTTTTTCCAACCGACCTGCAGCGTTCGAGTTATCTCGGTAACTTTTAGAGTATTTACCCGTAAACTATTATGACCTATTTAGAATTGCTACCTTTTCGGGGTGAAAATTACTTTGCTGCCACGCCCAGGAGATCGAAATATATGTTATTTCAAGCATCCCTAACCATGCACCCTTTACATAGGAGTCTCTCCCATGGGCAACACTCTAAGTAGACCACTGATCACCGAAACTCTCCAAGTTCACGGTGAAAAGTGAAGAACTCTTACCTTAGGGATTTCTGTGCGCTGGGATGACGCAGTTAGTATATAGTGTGCCTTGGTGTGGTGGTCGCTTATGGGAGGTGGTCGCTTATGGGTGGTGGTCGCTTATGGGTGTGGTGGTCGCTTATGGGTGTGATGGTCGCTTATGGGTGTGGTGGTCGCTTATGGGAGGTGGTCGCTTATGGGTGGTGGTCGCTTATGGGTGGTGGTCGCTTATGGGTGTGGTGGTCGCTTATGAGAGGTGGTCGCTTATGGCAGGCAGGTGCATGGTGCATACAAGAAGTGCACGAACCAAATTGCTGTGAATTAATTACAACATTTGTAGACATATTTATGAAATTTGTGTTCTATTCTAATATCATGATCTTCTTTCTTATTCCAAAATCCTATTTCCATTTTGTGTTTATGTTTATTCTCATTCTCATTCTTATTTTCATTCTCATTCTTATTTTCATTCTCATTCGCATTCTTATTCTCATCCTCATTCTTACAATTTATTTGAATTGGCCAGTACTGACTACATCATTGAAGATAAGCATGTGAAAGCTTCATTTCTAGTTTTATGCCGCGTTCACCGATATGACAATGTACTGTGTACTCTGCTGTCAATACTTTATCAGGCTCTCAAACGCACGTCATGTTTTGATCGTGACAACATCCAATTACGGCGTCCATTGATAGACAATTCTGCTCGCCGCTGGTCAAAAGAGACATCTGGTGCCTAGTTAACAGCACGCTCTACTCTCTTGATTAAACGAATAAAAAACAGCGTCGTTTAAGCTAGAGGAGGAAGCTTTCCGAAGTGGATAAATAAAAACTGTACGTCACACAGTCCAGTGCCTTAATTTCCAGTTGCCGTTTGTAAATTCCTTTTTTCGTCCATAGACGTTAATTTGAACACAACACTGACACAGTCAGTGGCAGCCATGCATGTTGTCAAAACGTAAGACCTTCTCTTTTATTAATCTTGTAATTGCAGCCAGGATGCATTATATATGACATTAAAAATTGGTTGTCTCTGGCTTATCTATTTGTTTTTAAAACTACAAACGTTTCAATCCTTCCTCGGATCTTCTTCAGTGTAACGATATCTTGTTTTTTTGTCACTATGGTGTCAGTCCACCTGTTCAAGCGCATTTGATCATTTCGCCATGGAATATGCGCTATATAAGTTATTAAATTATTATTAAATTAAATTATTATTCATGCAGTTTGTTGTTGTGTAGATCAGTCCCAGTATGTCAGTCATTTATTCGGTAGAGTTCATTACAGTCCTTTCTGTTTTGAATTTAAAATTGCGTGTTTATATAATAGCAATTAACTCAAGCACAAGAATGACGCTGCTTGGCAGGGTAGCACAAGGATTTGTTTTTCCAACCGACCTGCAGCGTTCGAGTTATCTCGGTAACTTTTAGAGTATTTACCCGTAAACTATTATGACCTATTTAGAATTGCTACCTTTTCGGGGTGAAAATTACTTTGCTGCCACGCCCAGGAGATCGAAATATATGTTATTTCAAGCATCCCTAACCATGCACCCTTTACATAGGAGTCTCTCCCATGGGCAACACTCTAAGTAGACCACTGATCACCGAAACTCTCCAAGTTCACGGTGAAAAGTGAAGAACTCTTACCTTAGGGATTTCTGTGCGCTGGGATGACGCAGTTAGTATATAGTGTGCCTTGGTGTGGTGGTCGCTTATGGGAGGTGGTCGCTTATGGGTGGTGGTCGCTTATGGGTGTGGTGGTCGCTTATGGGTGTGATGGTCGCTTATGGGTGTGGTGGTCGCTTATGGGAGGTGGTCGCTTATGGGTGGTGGTCGCTTATGGGTGGTGGTCGCTTATGGGTGTGGTGGTCGCTTATGAGAGGTGGTCGCTTATGGCAGGCAGGTGCATGGTGCATACAAGAAGTGCACGAACCAAATTGCTGTGAATTAATTACAACATTTGTAGACATATTTATGAAATTTGTGTTCTATTCTAATATCATGATCTTCTTTCTTATTCCAAAATCCTATTTCCATTTTGTGTTTATGTTTATTCTCATTCTCATTCTTATTTTCATTCTCATTCTTATTTTCATTCTCATTCGCATTCTTATTCTCATCCTCATTCTTACAATTTATTTGAATTGGCCAGTACTGACTACATCATTGAAGATAAGCATGTGAAAGCTTCATTTCTAGTTTTATGCCGCGTTCACCGATATGACAATGTACTGTGTACTCTGCTGTCAATACTTTATCAGGCTCTCAAACGCACGTCATGTTTTGATCGTGACAACATCCAATTACGGCGTCCATTGATAGACAATTCTGCTCGCCGCTGGTCAAAAGAGAGAGACATCTGGTGCCTAGTTAACAGCACGCTCTACTCTCTTGATTAAACGAATAAAAAACAGCGTCGTTTAAGCTAGAGGAGGAAGCTTTCCGAAGTGGATAAATAAAAACTGTACGTCACACAGTCCAGTGCCTTAATTTCCAGTTGCCGTTTGTAAATTCCTTTTTTCGTCCATAGACGTTAATTTGAACACAACACTGACACAGTCAGTGGCAGCCATGCATGTTGTCAAAACGTAAGACCTTCTCTTTTATTAATCTTGTAATTGCAGCCAGGATGCATTATATATGACATTAAAAATTGGTTGTCTCTGGCTTATCTATTTGTTTTTAAAACTACAAACGTTTCAATCCTTCCTCGGATCTTCTTCAGTGTAACGATATCTTGTTTTTTTGTCACTATGGTGTCAGTCCACCTGTTCAAGCGCATTTGATCATTTCGCCATGGAATATGCGCTATATAAGTTATTAAATTATTATTAAATTAAATTATTATTCATGCAGTTTGTTGTTGTGTAGATCAGTCCCAGTATGTCAGTCATTTATTCGGTAGAGTTCATTACAGTCCTTTCTGTTTTGAATTTAAAATTGCGTGTTTTTATATAATAGCAATTAACTCAAGCACAAGAATGACGCTGCTTGGCAGGGTAGCACAAGGATTTGTTTTTCCAACCGACCTGCAGCGTTCGAGTTATCTCGGTAACTTTTAGAGTATTTACCCGTAAACTATTATGACCTATTTAGAATTGCTACCTTTTCGGGGTGAAAATTACTTTGCTGCCACGCCCAGGAGATCGAAATATATGTTATTTCAAGCATCCCTAACCATGCACCCTTTACATAGGAGTCTCTCCCATGGGCAACACTCTAAGTAGACCACTGATCACCGAAACTCTCCAAGTTCACGGTGAAAAGTGAAGAACTCTTACCTTAGGGATTTCTGTGCGCTGGGATGACGCAGTTAGTATATAGTGTGCCTTGGTGTGGTGGTCGCTTATGGGTGGTGGTCGCTTATGGGTGTGGTGGTCGCTTATGGGTGTGGTGGTCGCTTATGGGTGTGATGGTCGCTTATGGGTGTGGTGGTCGCTTATGGGAGGTGGTCGCTTATGGGTGGTGGTCGCTTATGGGTGGTGGTCGCTTATGGGTGTGGTGGTCGCTTATGAGAGGTGGTCGCTTATGGCAGGCAGGTGCATGGTGCATACAAGAAGTGCACGAACCAAATTGCTGTGAATTAATTACAACATTTGTAGACATATTTATGAAATTTGTGTTCTATTCTAATATCATGATCTTCTTTCTTATTCCAAAATCCTATTTCCATTTTGTGTTTATGTTTATTCTCATTCTCATTCTTATTTTCATTCTCATTCTTATTTTCATTCTCATTCGCATTCTTATTCTCATCCTCATTCTTACAATTTATTTGGATTGGCCAGTACTGACTACATCATTGAAGATAAGCATGTGAAAGCTTCATTTCTAGTTTTATGCCGCGTTCACCGATATGACAATGTACTATGTACTCTGCTGTCAATACTTTATCAGGCTCTCAAACGCACGTCATGTTTTGATCGTGACAACATCCAATTACGGCGTCCATTGATAGACAATTCTGCTCGCCGCTGGTCAAAAGAGACATCTGGTGCCTAGTTAACAGCACGCTCTACTCTCTTGATTAAACGAATAAAAAACAGCGTCGTTTAAGAGGAGGAAGCTTTCCGAAGTGGATAAATAAAAACTGTACGTCACACAGTCCAGTGCCTTTCCAGTTGCCGTTTGTAAATTCCCTTTTTCGTCCATAGACGTTAATTTGAACACAACACTGACACAGTCAGTGGCAGCCATGCATGTTGTCAAAACGTAAGACCGTCTCTTTTATTAATCTTGTAATTGCAGCCAGGATGCATTATATATGACATTAAAAATTGGTTGTCTCTGGCTTATCTACAGTCATTTGCAAAAATTCTGGCCGCCACGATATATCAATATATCAATATATCGGGTGCATTATGGGTAATTAAATAATCGAAAATTCCCTTTAAAGTAAGTTAACGCCAGCAAAGTTGGTAGAAATAATTAGTATTATGTTTATTTTGGTCTTACGTTTGTATTTTGCTTCATTTAATAAGTTAGGAACCTCAAAATAGTATTATTTAATTACCCATAATGCACCCGATATATTGATATATTGATATATCGTGGCGGCCATAATTTTTGCAAATGACTGTATTTGTTTTTAAAACTACAAACGTTTCAATCCTTCCTCGGATCTACTTCAGTGTAACGATATCTTGTTTTTTTGTCACTATGGTGTCAGTCCACCTGTTCAAAGCGCATTTGATCATTTCGCCATGGAATATGCGCTATATAAGTTATTAAATTATTATTAAATTAAATTATTATTCATGCAGTTTGTTGTTGTGTAGATCAGTCCCAGTATGTCAGTCATTTATTCGGTAGAGTTCATTACAGTCCTTTCTGTTTTGAATTTAAAATTGCGTGTTTATATAATAGCAATTAACTCAAGCACAAGAATGACGCTGCTTGGCAAGGTAGCACAAGGATTTTTTTTCCAACCGACCTGCATCGTTCGAGTTATCTCGGTAACTTTTAGAGTATTTACCCGTAAACTATTATGACCTATTTAGAATTGCTACCTTTTCGGGGTGAAAATTACTTTGCTGCCACGCCCAGGAGATCGAAATATATGTTATTTCAACGCATCCCTAACCATGCACCCTTTACATAGGAGTCTTGGGCAACACTCTAAGTAGACCACTGATCACCGAAACTCTCCAAGTTCACGGTGAAAAGTGAAGAACTCTTACCTTAGGGATTTCTGTGCGCTGGGATGACGCAGTTAGTATATAGTGTGCCTTGGTAAATGAATAATTTCCTTCTTCTTGCGTTCTTTCTTTTATATGTTCAGTGAGTCTCAACAGGAGTAGCGAGTCCAGCTGTTCACAACTGCCGGACGATATTTTTCGGGTGCAGCAACCACATGACCGAAAATCCCTTTAGAAATGAATAACAACAAAGATTCAGCCGCCATGTTGGATGAACCAACAAGAGAAGCTAATGAGGAATACTTTGTTCTCTGAAAGCTCGTTTTCATTGACGTCAAACAAAAATATCCAACCACTAATTTGAAATACTGCAATGATGATCGCGAAGTGAAGATCATTACAAACGAATTGACAAAGTTTCGACCCAATTACCTGCTTTGTTCACGAGCTGTTTGAAGATGAATATTTGAATTACATTTTGGTGAATTTGTTTGCGGCCGCCATGTTGGATGTCCACTATGTTCAACCAAGAGTATTTACTGTATTTACTGTTTTGTAAAGAGCATTGAGACATTGTCAAATGCGCTCTCTTTTTATTGAAGAAATAAATTATTATTATTATTATTATTGAATGATCACATGCAGTACAAAACTCTGCTCTTTTCCAATATCAAACACTTATATTCTATGCAACTATAACTTTGAATAGCACTTTGAAGGAATTATGATGAAAAAATAACTAATTTGCCTCAAACCAGCAAACACAAGGATTCGCGATACAACACTGACAATTAAACTGACAAACTGGAAAGATAACTGATATCGAATACAATGCATAGTGTACATAAACACCTCTGTGACAAATCCAAAACATCGTGATGGCGTGAAACTTTCCTTGAAAACTCAGTAATATGCTTAGATAATATATAATACAGCAATATGCAGAAATTCTGATCCTTTTGACTAAAATACATATATATATCAAAAACCTACTTAAAATTATGGGATGGCTACGCTGATATTTTTTTCTAGTTGTCTGCCAGCGAGGCTTTATGAAAAAAATATCAGCGTAGCCATCCCATAATTTGAAGTAGGTCTTTGATATATATGTATTTTAGTCAAAAGGATCATAATTTCTGCATATTGCTGTATCTAAAACACATATAAAAATAAGCTTAAATAGAATTTCAAATATTTTAGATTTTGATGACGTCATGCGGGCACCGTTAGCAACATAGGAAGCATAAACAAAAATGCGCTCATCAAGGTGGAATATAATACCCTTCATCAGCTCGCATTGCTAAGGGTTTTTTTTATAGATATTTTTGTTAGATTGAAATTATTTGTTATTTCTCTACGATCGAGTTTTTTGATTTCCTGTGAAATGAGAATGAAGGCATAGCCGCGGAGTTTGACAAGCGGGAAAATGACCGAATTTCTCCTTGTCGTCAAAGACATCATCTAGCCGTCATTGTGAATGTGCCAGCAATGATTGTCAGCGTGCTTCTTACTTTTAATCAATAGGAATCATTATTTTATGACTGAAGATACCTGAAAGCTAATGATGTTAGGAACGTTATCCCCTTTTTGTCTTGCCCCATGACATACCCAGAAAGCTGTGCGGTTTATGGGATCAAATGAGGGGCCTGGTGACCGGATAGTTCAGGACGTCAGGGGCGTAGCGTGCATATACGCCCGTACGCACGTGCGTACAATTTAAAATCCTTAATATATGTATATATTATAAAAAACATAAAAATATTGAAAATAAAATGAAATCTAGGACAAAATCTTAACAGCTCACGGCAGATTACTTGCTGGAAACTACTCACAGAAGGCAGGAAAATGCTATTTTGGAGACCCTATACCTCAAAAAAGTTTCGGGGAGCATACCCCTGCATCCTACTACGAGCTCGCACCTTCGCCGCTCGTCAGATTGTGTCCCCCAATACATTTCCCCTTTCAGTCAGTCATTGTAGGCATGTATAATGATGATTGTAGTTAGTACAGTTTCAAACAAAATAAATACCAAAAAACTGGCTTCGCCTCGGGTTATTATATCGCTATATATAACGGTAGCGGTATATATAACCTGTTTACATAAATCCTTTAACCAATACTCATAAATCATTTACACAACCTTTACATAAATCCTTTTCTGAATCCTTTATATAACCTTTACATAAATCCCCCCATAAAACTGAGTGATAAATGCATTTTACTATGTATTTATGTAGCGAGAAAGTCCGCTGGAAAACGAAGAAAATGGTATTTCCAAGGCTCTAGATTTCTAAATTTTCAGGGGGGGGATGCCCCCCCATCCCCCTAGAAGCTCACGCCTTCGGCGCTCGTTGCTATGTGCGTACATTGCAAAAAAAGCACGCTACGCCCCTGGACGTTAGCCATGGGCGCTAGCTCATGTTATAACGCGAACTACGCAGGATTTGATATTTTTTATTTGATAATTATATATTAATACGTATACAGAACCACATGTAAGAGACCATACACGTATACCATACACGTATACAGAACCACATGTATGCGTCCACCGAAGTATTACCTTTAGTAAGCGACCACGGTCTGCTTGACAAGGGTGGTCGCTTACGAGAGGTTCGACGTAATAGTCATCGTTAGATATATAATCGTATGGTTACTGAAACGATTTTATCGTGTGAATTATAACATTTGCTTGTCGAGAGTATAGGTACCAGCCTGATTTTCAGACGGTCCTCCGCTCTCGCTTTCTCCCCATCTCCACGGGAATGGATCCGGAGAGACCACGGACCGTCTGAAAATCAGGCTAGAGTATAGGGGCACAGCAGATATCGGGCTTCCTGTGGTACTAAGGTACATATGCGTTTTCACAAAAAAAAGTGCGCGGACTCACAAACCGTCATACGTCGAAACCACAGGAAGCCCAAATATCAAACACGTCATCACCAAAGGAAGCCCAATTTCTGCCGTGTTCCGTTGGCGAAAGTGGGACTGAGATAAATCATTTTAGTTTCTAGTCATTTGTTAATCTGAGAAATACCGACTGTATTCTCCGCTTCTGATTTTTATCTGATATAAAATTAGTATTTCATGAAGATTAAATGATATAGTTCGGAAACCAGTCGTAAGTGTTCGTTCATGTCTCGGAGACCATCGTAATTATTTCGTCGTGTTTCGTTACAACTCGAGACCAGCGAGTTTTTCATAATTTTGACTTTGAAATCTGTAGCAACGGTTTGAGGTACTTGTGATAAGCAGGGCGAACCTGGAACGAAAAATGAAGACGGAATTGTCAATGAGTCGAATAATGCAATCGTAAGTGACTTTGTGATAATAACTTTTTCATAGTGAAATATAAAGGTCACTAAAGGAATCAAGGCCACGGTACGGTAGAACACAGGCAGCCCAACCATTCACTACTACATTGTTGCGGACGTGCACAGGGAGCCCAACATAGTACATTTCTATGCACAGGAAGCCCAACATAATACGTACTGCGCACGCGCGCGCTCTACCACAGGTAACCCATATAAAAAAGACGCGCGCATACAAATAAATTATAATTTCATTTATTATAATTAGTAGCCTCAGAAGCAATGGTTGGGCTGTCTGTGACAGGGAGAACGGAAAAATCGTGTCACTCACTGTTTGCTTGTTGACAGGATCTCTTTGTGCCCATTCATAAAGCTGTTTGTAAACATTCCCGTCGTACTTTCCTAACGCAGAACAGAGGCGATGGTCCGAGTAGTCAAACGCATCCACCAAAGCAACAGCATCGGTCCTGCATTCAAAAGTCAGATTGTTATAGATTGATATCAACAGATCTTATAGAGGAAGCCGAGAAAGACTTGAAGCACTAAGTTGAAAAGAAGGGAGCAGCCCTCGCATGGTGTCACGAGCGCTTTTTAGATGCTTCCCTCTCCACTCTTTAACAAGACGCTCAATGAGCGTTCACTCGGGCATTGTGAAAAGGAAAATGTCAGTTGTTCGAGGAAGTACTTGAAAATGAATGCCAGTTGGTTGAAGAACAAGGACAATGTCAGCTGCGCGAGGAGAGACCTGACAATGACTGACAGTTGCGTGACGAGGGAGACTATGTATATACATGTATGTGTCGAGTTCATTTGATTTGCCTTTGAGTTCATTTGATTACCTTTTGACTTTGAGTTCAATTGATTTGATTTTGATGAGTTTGTGTAAAGGCCCCCTCTCTAGCTTCAGATCCCGAAACGTCGAGTTTGGAATCGAGTTCGGGTTCGAGTTACGGTTCGAACGTCGAATAAAACAAGGACATCTTCTTCAATACAATATAATTTCTCTGACGTCATGACAATCAGTGACAGTTGAGTGACGAGGGAGACTATTAGTCCGGTGAGTACGAACATGATACGTCTTGAGGTTGCATAGGTCAGATGGTTCCGATAACGGCCTCGCGTTTGTTTAAAAAAAAATATATTTTAAGCGAGCTTCTAGTCCTTTTACCACTTCTAGTCATTGAACGATGAACTAGAATCCTGACCTTTTAATAGCTTGAAGATCTACAGCTGCTTTCAAAACTAAGATTCATAATCTACTTGAGTCCTGTGTCTCCTTTATCTTTTCAAATCTGCGGAGTAATCTTGAAACTCCGGATACGATTAAATACGTCGCATACTCGTCATTTTGAAGCCGAACAAAACTACTACTACTACCGAAATCCGCATTTTCTAACTCGGGCGGCCTGCGGCCTGGGCCCGAGTAATTAGTGTATATTTATTTATTGTGTATTTATTTATTGTGTATTTATTTATTGTATATTTATTTATTGTATATTTATTTATTGTGTATTTATTTATTGTATATTTATTTATTGTGTATTTATTTATTGTATATTTATTTATTGTATATTATTTATTGTATATTTATTTATTGTGTATTTATTTATTGTATATTTATTTATTGTATATTTATTTATTGTGTATTTATTTATTGTATATTTATTTATTGTATATTATTTATGCATATTATTATTCATTCAGTGGAGAAAACTGTAATAAAAAAAGGAAAAATGAGAAATATAGTGGATCATCGCTATCTCGAACTATAAACAATATCAGTCCTTTATTCTGTTTCCCTGTAAAATTTACTTGTTATCTCTTACTGGCTCCCGCTGTATCCAGTAGAACAATATTTTTTCTCTTGAAAGTTCGAGATAGCGGGGTTCCATTGCTATGCTAAACAATTTCTTAGTTGTACTTGAATACGGATGCATCGTTGACGATATCTTTTCCCCAAAACAGGATTTTTTAATAAGTTCTTCAGAGTGGGAAAACCGAAATGCTCGGTTCCGTCCGTGTGGACGGTCGAAACTAGGGATACCATATGAAACGAATACTTTGAAACTGAAAGCATTCAGAATGTCAAATCCTTTTATTTCTAATTTGTGATCTGGAGCACAAGGACGAATTTCAGGGTGGTCGCTTACGAGAGGGTCGACTGTGCTATGACTCGCACTAACCTGACTTCATCGATCAGTAAGTTGACTTGATCCTTAATCAGCGCTATTTGACTTGTATTTAGAACTCCAACCTGAAGTATTATCAGTACAGTGAAGCAATGCTTCAAAGCGTCGCGACTATCATTCTTTCGTTTTTCCCTCCTTTCTGCCTCCTTCTCGCCCGCCCTTCTTCCATTCGTTTCCTCTTCCTTCCTTCCTTCCTTCCTTCCTTCCTTCCTTCCTTCCTTCCTTCCTTCCTTCCTTCCTTCCTTCCTTCCTTCCTTCCTTCCTTCCTTCCTTCCTTCCTTCCTTCCTTCCTTCCTTCCTTCCTTCCTTCCTTCCTTCCTTCCTTCCTTTCTTCCTTCCTTCCTTCCTTCCTTCCTTCCTTCCCTCCTTCCTTCCTTCCTTTTTATCATTCATTCATCATGCATTCTTTCTTTCTTTTCTTCCTATAAAACAGTTTCTAACTTACTTCCAGATAACTACCAGAGTTTTCAGCGATTCCGTGTAGAATATACAAGTCGCACAGAGATTTTAGAACTTTGCTGATCGCAATGCTTGTGTTTCCAAGACCAGTACGAAGAAAGTCGGCAGAATACAAAACCACTAGATAGAAACTGTGGGCCTGTGGACAGAGTGGGAATCGTGAGACAAGAGGAATTGGAAAAGAGGATAGTAAATAAGAGGGACGAGAGGGAGGGAGGAAGCTCAGAAGACGGAACGACGGAACGACGGAGAGGGCAGAGAGAGACACAAATGATGAAAGAGGGGTACAAAGAAAGATGGAGCAAAGGACAACAGAGGAAGTGAGAATGAAAACTAACAAGATGGGATTAAAACATGGAAACACGAAATGAAGGCATACCAAAGGTTGGTGAAAAAGAAACGGAGAAAGAAAAAGAGATAAAGAAATAAAGTAAAATGAAGAGGATCAAACATCGAAGGTATGTAGAGTCCATACTTACTTCAGCACACTTTATGAGGTCTGGCGAATATGCATTCCAGGCATCCATTTGTTCAATTCCGGTCATCACTTGTGCTTGCATTTTCTGAGCTACTGTGTAAATCATTCTAGGGAAGAGAGAGTGTGGATTTGGTGAAACAAAACAGCTACAAAGTAACGATAACGACAACAGCAGCAACACGTACAGCAACACCATCTGATCAACACCACAAATACACCAGCAACAACAACATAAATAGCAACAACACCAACATCAACAACCACAGTAACCACCACCACCAGCAACAACAACATAAATAGCAACAACACCAACATCAACAACCACAGTAACCACCACCACCAGCAACAACAACATAAATAGCAACAACACCAACATCAACAACCACAGTAACCACCACCACCAGCAACAACAACATAAATAGCAACAACACCAACATCAACATCCACAGTAACCACCACCACATCAACAACAACAACATAAATAGCAAACATAAATAGCAACACCAACATCAACAACCACAGTAACCACCACCACCAGCAACAACAACATAAATAGCAACAACACCAACATCAACAACCACAGTAACCACCACCAGCAACAACAACATAAATAGCAACAACACCAACAACACAACAAACCACAGTACCACCAGCAACAACAACATAAATAGCAACAACACCAACATCAACAACCACAGTAACCACCACCACCAGCAACAACAACATAAATAGCAACAACACCAACATCAACAACCACAGTAACCACCACCACCAGCAACAACAACATAAATAGCAACAAAATAGCAACACCAACATCAACAACCACAGTAACCACCACCACCAGCAACAACAACATAAATAGCAACAACACCAACATCAACAACCACAGTAACCACCACCACCAGCAACAACAACATAAATAGCAACAACACCAACAACCACAGTAACCACCACCACCAGCAACAACAACAACATAAATAGCAACAACACCAACATCAACAACCACAGTAACCACCACCACCAGCAACAACAACATAAATAGCAACAACACCAACATCAACAACCACAGTAACCACCACCACCAGCAACAACAACATAAATAGCAACAACACCAACATCAACAACCACAGTAACCACCACCACCAGCAACAACAACATAAATAGCAACAACACCAACATCAACAACCACAGTAACCACCAACACCAGCAACAACAACAACAACATAAATAGCAAACATCCACAGTAACACACAACACAACAACCACAGTAACCACCACCACCAGCAACAACAACATAAATAGCAACAACACCAACATCAACAACCACAGTAACCACCACCACCAGCAACAACAACATAAATAGCAACAAACACCAACATCAACAACCACAGTAACCACCACCACCAGCAACAACAACATAAATAGCAACAACAACACCAACATCAACAACCACAGTAACCACCACCACCAGCAACAACAACATAAATAGCAACAACACCAACATCAACAACACAGTAACCACCACCACCAGCAACAACACCAGCAACATAAATAGCAACAACACCAACATCAACAACCACAGTAACCACCACCACCAGCAACAACAACATAAATAGCAACAACACCAACATCAACAACCACACCACATCAGTAACCACCACCACCAGCAACAACAACATAAATAGCAACAACACCAACAACAACAACACAGTAACCACCACCACCAGCAACAACAACATAAAATAGCAACAACACCAACAAACAACCACAGTAACCACCACCACCAGCAACAACAACATAAATAGCAACAACACCACCACATCAACACATCAACAACCACAGTAACCACCACCACCAGCAACAACAACATAAATAGCAACAACACCAACATCAACAACCACAGTAACCACCACCACCAGCAACAACAACATAAATAGCAACAACACCAACATCAACAACCACAGTAACCACCACCACCAGCAACAACAACATAAAAGCAACAACAAACATAGCCACCACACCACACAACAACATAAATAGCAACAACACACATCAACAACCACCACCAGCAACAACAACATAAATAGCAACAACACCAACAACCACAGTAACCACCACCACCAGCAACAACAACATACATAGCAACAACACCAATCAACAACCACAGTAACACCACCACAGTAAATAGCAACAACACCAACATCAACCACAGTAACCACCACACCAGCAACAACAACATAAATAGCAACAACACCACATCAACAACCACAGTAACCACCACCACCAGCAACAACAACATAAATACATCAACAACACAACCAACAACCACAGTAACCACCACCACCAGCAACAACAACATAAATAGCAACACACCAACATCAACAACCACAGTAACCACCACCACCACCAACCAACAACAACATAAATAGCAACACCAACATCAACAACCACAGTAACCACCACCACCACAACAGCAACAACAACATAAATAGCAACACAAACATCAACAACAACACACAGTAACCACCACCACCACAGCAACAACATACATAAATAGCAACAAACAACAACAGTAACCACAGTAACCACCACCACCACAACAACAACATAAATAGCAACAACACCAACATCAACATCCACAGTAACCACCACCACCAGCAACAACAACATAAATAGCAACAACACCAACACCAACAACCACAGTAACCACCACCACCAGCAACAACAACATAAATAGCAACAACACCAACACAACAACAACCACAGTAACCACCACCACCAGCAGCAACAACAACATAAATAGCAACAACACCAACACCAACAACCACAGTAACCACCACCACCAGCAACAACAACATAAAATAGCAACAACACCAACATCAACAACCACAGTAACCACCACCACCAGCAACAACAACATAAATAGCAACAACACCAACAAACAACCACAGTAACCACCACCACCAGCAACAACAACATAAATAGCAACAACACACAACATCAACAACCACAGTAACCACCACCACCAGCAACAACAACAAAATAGCACCACCACCACAACCACACAACAAAATAGCATACAACAACACCAACAACACCACAGTAACCACCACCACCAGCAACAACAACATAAATAGCAACAACACAAACATCAACAACCACAGTAACCACCACCACCAGCAACAACAACAACAAATAGCAACAACACAACAACATCAACAACATCAACACAACCAACCACCACCACCAGCAAACAAACAACATAAATAGCAACAACACCAACATCAACAACCACAGTAACCACCACCACCAGCAACAACAACATAAATAGCAACAACACCAACATCAACAACCACAGTAACCACCACCACCAGCAACAACAACATAAATAGCAACAACACCAACATCAACAACCACAGTAACCACCACCACCACAGCAACAACAACATAAATAGCAACAACACCAACATCAACAACCACAGTAACCACCACCACCAGCTACAACAACATAAATAACAACAACACAACATCACCACCACACAGCAACAACAACATAGTAACCACCACCACCACAGTAACACCACCACACAACAACAACATAAATAGCAACAACACCAACATCCACAGTAACCACCACCACCAGCAACAACAACATAAATAGCAACAACACCAACATCAACAACCACAGTAACCACCACCACCAGCAACAACAACATAAATAGCAACAACACCAACATCAACAACCACAGTAACCACCACCACCAGCAACAACAACAACAAATAGCAACAACACCAACATCAACAACAGTAACCACCACCACCAGCTACAACAACATACATAACAACACCAACATCACCAACACAACAACCATAGTAACCACCACCACCAGCAACAACAACATAAATAGCAACACCAACATCAACAACCACAGTAACCACCACACCACCAGCAACAACAACATACATAACATAACAACACCAACATCAACAACCACAGTAACCACCCACCACCAGCAACAACAACATACATAACAACAACACCAACATCAACAACCACAGTAACCACCACCACCAGCAACAACAACAACATAAATAGCAACAACACCAACACCAACATCCACAGTAACCACCACCACCAGCAACAACAACATAAATAGCAACAACACCAACATCAACAACCACAGTAACCACCACCACCAGCAACAACAACATAAATAGCAACAACACCAACATCAACAACCACAGTAACCACCACCACCACCAGCAACAACAACATAAATAGCAACAACACCAACATCAACAACCACAGTAACCACCACCACCAGCTACAACAACATACATAACAACACCAACATCACCAACACAACAACCATAGTAACCACCACCACCAGCTACAACAACATACATAACAACACCAACATCACCAACACAACAACCATAGTACCACTAGCAGCAACAACAACAACAGAGTGCCACCCATAGCAGTAACATTGACTACAATAGCAACAACAACAACAACAACAACAACTAAATTTGGCTAACAACAACAACAATCATGAAACAACCATATCAGCAGCAGCAACAACAACAGTAACATCACCATCACCATTATTAATTATTATATATTATTACCATCAACAACAAGTTCAAAGTTGTGTTGAAAAGAGATTCTTGTTTTACCTTCGTGATCGCATTTGGAGGATTTGCAGTTGAATGGAGGGATTCAAAAATTGTTCCATGGAAAACGCTGGCATGTTTTCTCCATTGTCTTCTTGCTTCAAATATGCTACTGTAGGAGGAAGAGTCTGGCCTCCTTGGGCTACTGAAACACACTTCAACAGATACCTGAACAAGAAATAAAAGAATTAACAGACCAAGAAAGATCTCTGAGGGACTACTGACTATCATTTAGTGTTTATCTAGAACTGCATTGCCCTGTGTTCAACTGACTATCATTTAGTGTTTATCTAGAACTGCATTGCCCTGTGTTCAACTGACTTAATCACTTAGTGTTCTAGAGCTGTATATTGCCCTGTGATGAAGAGCTTAGTTTACTCTCAAAAGCCCGCTACAGTAAAAACCCGCATATAAGAAACTGCAGATTAAGAACCTCCAGGCTGAAATTTAGCCAATTAAGCATCCAATATATAAGAACCAGTTCAGCCTGACAAATGAAGCAGGTTCTTATATGTGAAAAATGACTAAAGCTCAGAACACACAGGTACAGTCGGTGCTGAATATGCAGAAATATTATATTTACTATACAGTTGGGTTGTTAATGTTTAGTGTGAATATTAGACCTTTCAGGGTCAATAGTTCACTAATTAAAACAAATTGTAAGGAAATACACCATACTGTATCAGAAACAATATTATTGTTTTTTTGCCCTTTAAATAAGAACCTGTTAAGAACCTATTCAGCCTGATTTCTCACTAGACACCCAATATATAAGAACCATTTCAGCCTGACTTGGAAAAATAGGGGTTCTTTTATGCGGGTTTTTACTGTATCTCAAACACAAGAGAAATAGTTTGAGAAAGTGTCCAAATCCAAAACTGTCTGTTTGGAAAAACTATTTAACTCATCCACATAAACCAAGGATCCACTTTTCCTTCCTCCCCCTCCCCATTTCCTGCCCCATTTCCTGCTCCATTTCCTGCCCCATTTCCTGTCCCTGCCCCTGCCCCATTTCCTGCCCCTACCCCTGCCCCATTTCCTGCCCCTGCCCCATTTCCTGCCCCATTTCCTGCCCCTGCCCCATTTCCTGCCCCTGCCCCATTTCCTGCCCCATTTCCTGCCCCTGCCCCATTTCCTGCCCCATTTCCTGCCCCTGCCCCATTTCCTGCCCCTGCCCCCCCATTTCCTGCCCCCCATTTCCTGCCCCATTTCCTGCCCCATTTCCTGCCCCATTTCCTGCCCCATTTCTTGCCCCATTTCCTGCCCCATTTCCTGCCCCATTTCCTGCCCCTGCCCCTGCCCCTGCCCCTGCCCCTGCCCCTGCCCCTGCCCCTGCCCCTGCCCCTGCCCCTGCCCCTGCCCCTGCCCCTGCCCCTGCCCCTGCCCCTGCCCCTGCCCTGCCCCTGCCCCTGCCCCTGCCCCTGCCCCTGCCCCTGCCCCCCCTCCTGGCCACAGCTATGGAAGATGTTTCCAAAATATAATTCACCAAAAGTTTCAAATTATTATTATTATTTATTATTCTTATTCTTACACTACCTTGCAACCTGAAGAAACAGCACTTGATTTTCCCCTTCATATGTACATGCGGCACTGTTCACATTGTAGATTTCTGGCAGACAGCTAAACGCTGAGAAACCATGGCCACCGCATGACAGTCTACACGTCTCGGAACATCGCAGACCCTGACTGGTACAAAAGGCCTTAAGGCTACTTGTGATTGAATGCATCTAGAAAACACAGTTAAAAATGGCCACATGAAACATTGAGAGGGAAAAAAGGTGATGATAATGGGAGTGGGAAAATAAAATGGGAGAAACAGACAAAGAAGATGAGAAAGTGCAGAGGATGGTAGGATAACAATAGAAAGGGAAATAAAAGGTGAAGAGAAAAAATGGAGTAATGAAAAATGGAATGGATATTAGGATTGGGAAGGAGAAAGCAGGGAACTGGAGAGGATAGTAGGATAATGATCAACAACAGGATAAAGGGGAAGAGGAAAGATTATTGGAGGTGTATGGGAAAGAGGGATAAATGAAAAAAGGAAATGACAGTGGGGGTATAGAGATGTAGAGAGGAGGGAAAGACAATGGGAGATAATAGGGAGGATGAATGGATGGATAGAATAGGATAGTCCTGAAGAGAGAGGTAAAGAGGAAATGGAATTAAAAAAATTCAAACATAGTGGGTGAGTAAAAGAATGGGATGACTTTACAAAGTCATAAATAGTACCTTAGCAAGAGGTACAATTGTATAGATTGGCATAGTGATATGAAACTAAGCTACATTAACAAGTGACATTTCGGTGTCATCATGACACCATTTTCAAAGTGAAAGTAAAATTGTATAGATGTGTGAAAATTAGTGAAAAGCAAGCAATATTTTATTATTATGTCTGATAAACATGCATGTACAGATGTTAACCCACCTCAGGTAAACTAGAGTAATTCCCAGCCATCAATTCCTTCTTTAGTTCAAGGTATTCCTTTACTACTCTGCTGGATGCAAACTTTATTGTATATGTAGCAGCCAATATGGGCAGCAGTTTGTACTGTTGTGTTTTGAAATCTAAGACTTGGATCTCACCCTCCCTGCAGAAATAACAAATAAGTCAACTCTCTCTCTCTCTCTTTACATGAAAATCATTCTAAACCAGGCACCTCACAAACAGCTAGACATGACTGGTCCCTACTGCAGTGTTATTACCATTAAAATATTTCTTCGGTGGACATCTTAGAGCTCTAGACAGACACCCCTCTAAGAAGGACACCTCTCCAAGACAGGCATCTTAGTCTGGTCCCTGCTGGACTGCTTTACTACAATTTCAACCTCTCTTAGGTGGACACCTTGCATGGCTGATCAGCACATTTGTCTTACAGCTCTAGCCAGATGTCCATCTAAGATAGTCGACTGTCACCTCTCTAAAATATACATCTTTGTCTGGTCCCTGCTGTGCTCAGGGGCCGTGGAGACGGGGGACTGGAAGGTCCCCCCACTTTTAGCCAAAATGTTTGTCACAATACATTGTTGTCTGATATATACTAGTCTACTATCTGCCCACCCCACTTTGAAGGGTGCTCCCCATTCCATGGTGCTAGTGCTTTCAAGATACATAATTTTATCTCTCTTGAATGCTGACACTTCTCTTGGCCTACCGGTAATTACAAGGACACTGTATACAATCCATACCCTGGCTTTAGTTCACTCTGCCGTCGTACTGCACTGTAGCGTATTGCAATAGTTATAGCTCTTGATACTAATCCATATATGTCTGTAGGAATTGATGCTCTGACATACATCATGGTACCATAAAGAACTTTTGGGTTGCCAGATTGAGAGACCTTACCTTCTGGGGATACCTTAAAACATAATGGCTATAAATACTCCATGCATTTACACCACCCACTGTTAGGGTCATTTTCGCATGGAGTTACGGTCACGGTACAGAATAGAAGACATCTATCCAATCAGTCAAAGAGTGCAAAATCATTGCTCAACCACTCAGAATGCTTGGACATGGCATGGTCCATACACAGCACTGTCTGTACCATAACTAATTCCCACTCATACGAAAACAACTCTAACAGGGAGCTGCTAAGCCAGCCTCTGTAGTGGCCCCCAGGGGGGTACTCAGGGGTATCAGTGACGGGGAGGTGCGAAGACCTTTTTTGGGTTTGAAATTCGTGGCTTGGGACTTTTTGGGGGTTAGCAATTTTCTGGTGGACTTTTTTTGATATAAAGATTTTGACAAGGACTTTTTTGGGGGTTGATAAAAATGATATCCTACCGTTCTTGATTTTATGCGGAAAAAAAATGTTTTTGCATAATGGACTTTTTTAGGGTTAAAAAGTTCTTTTTGGGGGTTAAAAAGTTTGGCCTCATTTGCACCTCCCCATCACTGATACCCCTGAGTACCCCCCTGGGAGTGGCCCTAAGAGGAGCAATCGACATTGACAGTGTACATGCCACATACCTTAGTCAATCCCATCAGCATATTTTCTCTGGGTATATGAACATGATCGAGCATTAAAAATCCATTATCTGAAGCATTTAAATAACCGGAAGCTTTTGGCCCTATATCCCCAACAGTGATACCTACAAATTATAAATAACAAAACACAGTCAGTAAAAGATTGTAGAACAAAGGTGTCAGTAAGTGGTTGGTAAGGTGTCAGTAAGTGGTTGGTAAGGTGTCAGTAAGTGGTTGGTAAGGTGTCAGTAAGTGGTTGGTAGGATGTCAGTAAGTGGTTGGTAAGGTGTCAGTAAGTGGTTGGTAAGGTGTCAGTAAGTGGTTGGTAAGGTGTCAGTAAGTGGGTTGGTAGGGTGTCAGTAAGTGGTTGGTAAGGTGTCAGTAAGTGGTTGGTATAAGGTGTCAGTAAGTGGTTGGTAAGGTGTCAGTAAGTGGTTGGTAAGGTGTAGTAAGTGGTTGGTAAGGTGTCAGTAAGTGGTTGGTAAGGTGTCAGTAAGTGGTTGGTAGGATGTCAGTAAGTGGTTGGTAAGGTGTCAGTAAGTGGTTGGTAAGGTGTCAGTAAGTGGTTGGTAAGGTGTCAGTAAGTGGTTGGTAAGGTGTCAGTAAGTGGTTGGTAAGGTGTAAGTAAGTGGTTGGTAAGGTGTCAGTAAGTGGTTGGTAAGGTGTCAGTAAGTGGTTGGTAAGGTGTCAGTAAGTGGTTGGTAAGGTGTCAGTAAGTGGTTGGTAAGGGTGTAAGTGGTTGTAAGGTGGTTGGTTGGTAAAGGTGTCAGTAAGTGGTTGGTAGGGTGTCAGTAAGTGGTTGGTAAGGTGTCAGTAAGTGGTTGGTAAGGTGTCAGTAAGTGGTTGGTAAGGTGTCAGTAAGTGGTTGGTAAGGTGTCAGTAAGTGGTTGGTAAGGTGCCAGTAAGTGGTTGGTATAAGGTGTCAGTAAGTGGTTGGTAAGGTGGTGTCAGTAAGTGGTTGGTAAGGTGTCAGTAAGTGGTTGGTAAGGTGTCAGTAAGTGGTTGGTAAGGTGTCAGTAAGTGGTTGGTAAGGTGTCAGTAAGTGGTTGGTAGGGTGTCAGTAAGTGTGGTAAGGTAAGGTGTCAGTAAGTGGTTGGTAAGGTGTCAGTCAGTGGTGGTTGGTAAGGTGTCAGTAAGTGGTTGGTGTCAAGGTGGTAAGGTGTCAGTAAGTGGTTGGTAAGGTGTCAGTAAGTGGTTGGTAAGGTGTCAGTAAGTGGTGGTAAGGTAGGTGTCAGTAAGTGGTTGGTAGGGTGTCAGTAAGTGGTTGGTAAGGTGTCAGTAAGTGGTGGTAAGGTGTCAGTAAGTGGTTGGTAAGGTGTCAGTAAGTGGTTGGTAAGGTGTCAGTAAGTGGTTGGTAAGGTGCCAGTAAGTGGTTGGTATAAGGTGTCAGTAAAGTGGTTGGTAAGGTGTCAGTAAGTGGTTGGTAAGGTGTCAGTAAGTGGTTGGTAAGGTGTCAGTAAGTGGGTTGGTAGGGTGTCAGTAAGTGGTTGGTAAGGTGTCAGTAAGTGGGTTGGTAGGGTGTCAGTAAGTGGTTGGTAAGGTGTCAGTAAGTGGTTGGTAAAGGTGGTTGGTAAGGTGTCAGTAAGTGGTTGGTATAAGGTGTCAGTAAGTGGTTGGTGAGGTGTCAGTAAGTGGTTTGTAAGGTGACAGTAAGTGGTTGATAAGGGTGTCAGTGTCAGTAAGTGGTTGTTAAAGTGTCAGTAAGTGTTTGGTAAGGTGTCAGGAAGTGGTTGGTAAGGTGTCAGGAAGTGGTTGGTAAGGTGTCAGGAAGTGTTTGGTAAGGTGTCAGGAAGTGGTTGGTAAGGTGTCAGGAAGTGGTTGGTAAGGTGTCAGTAAGTGTTTGGTAAGGTGTCAGGAAGTGGTTGGTAAGGTGTCAGTAAGTGGTTGGTAAGGTGTCAGTAAGTGGTTTGTAAGGTGTCAGTAAGTGGTTGGTAATAAGGTGTCAGGAAGTGGTTGGTAATAAGGTGTCAGGAAGTGGTTGGTAATAAGGTGTCAGTAAGTGTTTGGTAAGGTGTCAGGAAGTGGTTGGTAAGGTGTCAGTAAGTGGTTGGTAAGGTGTCAGTAAGTGGTTGGTAAGGTGTCAGTAAGTGGTTTGTAAGGTGTCAGTAAGTGGTTGGTAATAAGGTGTCAGGAAGTGGTTGGTAATAAGGTGTCAGGAAGTGGTTGGTAATAAGGTGTCAGTAAGTGGTTGGTAGTCAATAACAGACATTTTTACCTGGTAATGGTTTATGGTTTGTCAGGTCTCTTAGTTGCATAATAAAAAAATGTATCCCATGTTCTTCACCATCCACTATTAGTTTGGCAACAACAATGGCATGTGTGGAGGAATGGGCCACTAAAACATACAAATGACTTGAACAGTTATTAAAACTCTCACTGCATTGAATAAGAGAGGAGAGGAGAGGAGAGGAGAGGAGAGGAGAGGAGAGGAGAGGAGAGGAGAGGAGAGGAGAGGAGAGGAGAGGAGAGGAGAGGAGAGGAGAGGAGAGGAGAGGAGAGGAGAGGAGAGGAGAGGAGAGGAGAGAGGGTTTCTACTTACAATAACCAGGCCACCACTTGCAAGCTGACTGTTGTGGACTATGCATCACAAACTCTTTTGTTGCTTTATCATATGTAGCTGTTGTCTCAAGTGCTCTGATGTTTGTTCCTGATATAAAATGCAATGAAATGTAGTCATGTATGGAATACTAGTTGAGCATGGACATTTGCGAACACATACATGAGTACCTCCCTGGGGTTGTGATGGGTCCTCTCTATTTAGTCGACTTCTTATACTAATTTAGAAAGATGTACATGTATACCATGATTAAACTAATATCAGACACGTATTCAACTAACCATGACCAAGTTCAGTCTGGGCATACGTCCCAATAATGCAATAATTCTCTGCCAAGGGAATCCACTTCGCTTGCTGCTCTTTTGTTCCAAGGCTCTAAAACACCAGCATGTAATATTATTGATACATTGTAACTCATCAAGATCAGAATCTTCATTATAAGTTTTATTTATTTATTATTAGGCACTGTGATTCACACTGTCTAGTAGGGGTATCAAATGGTCAAGGTGAGACATTGTGAGATTCCAAGATGGCTTTTTGTGAAAAAAAGAGACAAAATTTGACTGAAATTTTGCGAGACTCTGACTTTTTGCGGGGACCATTCCACACCCCTACTAGTCTGATTTGCTGGTGCTTGAGAGGGGCTGGGAAGAGGGGGAGCTACTTAGGGAGATAGGGAGAGAGAAACACTGATGTGCTTTCATTGCTACAAGCAATTTGATGTCACTGCAACCATGCATTATGCTAGGTGAGAGTACATTGGTGATGGTGTTGAAGTGTGTACAAAGTCATCCCTTTCTTCCTCCTCTCCTGCTATTTCCACTCCATGCACCCACTCCCTCGGATAACCTAACTGTTGTAGATATAATGTACATTTAAGTACACACCTTAATTGCTGGGATAAACATTAGGTTATTCAGATGAAATGGCATAGGACTTCCAACTGTTCTATGAAGATAAGCATATATATATATAAGACAAAAACGCTTCTGAATATCCTGACAAAATACATGTAGCTTCCTTCTTTCTCATTCACCCTTCGCAGCAAGAGAGCTAGACCCTGTGACATATACCAGGGATTTGTCCAAATCCCCTGAACTGCGATTGAACCAATTCTTGATCAAAAGTCTTTTGCTGTACGCGGCAAGCATTTCAAACCCCTCTCGGCAAAATACCCCTCTCGGCAAAATCCTGGACAATTATGACAATGACAAAATGGTATTGGATCCACCTGTATAATAATATTACAGTAGAACCCCACTTACTTGAACTCCCAAGAGAAATGGAAAATAATTGTTCGAGCTAATTAAGCCTGGTTTCCATCGCTGTGATCTCCCAAAACCATGTTCAGCAAATTGCAGTGATCCTGCTGTCTTTGCCAAAGATAGTAGGATCACTATGATTCGCTGAACATGGTTTTGGGTGATTGCAGCGATCATATGGAAACCGAGGCTTTAGCGGGGATTCAAGTTATCCGGGTAAATTTGACCCTGATTTGAGCCAAGGGAGAATAAAATTAGTTCGATTTAGTGGGGAGTTCGAGCTAACAGGGTTCTACTGTATTCCCAATTGAAATATTATAAGGTGTTATAATAATTACTTTTCCATGATGTACAACTCTTCTGGATCTGTGACATTGTGTTCTTTCTGAATCTCAATGAAACGCAATCCTTTTTGTAATGAACTTTCATAGCCCTGGTCTCTGTCCATAAACAGACCCTCTACACGATCAAACAGCGGCTCTCTTATGATTATGTTTTCTGTAGTAATAATAATAATAATAATAATAATAATAATAATAATAATAAAGTCTTTATTTATTTATTTCTGTAAGAACAAGAATGTAGTTTGGTACTGACAATGGTGTGAGCTCTTTAATGAGGGTTTATCATGTAATTTCAAAACTTATAGGAGCCATAGGACAAAAAAATGATTATCATAGCTGGAAAGAGCTCGTTGGAATTAGTAAAAATGTGAAGTTTGGAAAAGATCGCTTCACAAATTGCGAAGATATGAATTTTCAAAAATCGAAATTTTGTATGAAAGCCTTTGTTGGCAGGCAAAAGTTGCCTCCAAGCGTAAATTTCCAAAGGTTTTCATATAAAATTTCGATTTTTGAAATTTCATATCTTCGCAATTTGTGCAGTGATCTTTTCCAAACGTCACATTTTTACTCATTTCAACAAGCTCTTTCCAACTATGATAATTATATTTTTGTCCTATGAGTTTTGAAATTACATGATAAACCCTCATTCTATTGGTCACCATGTTTCAGTGAACCTGACCATGTCAGGCACCCACAACCCCACCCCCCTCTACACCCCCCACCCCCATGCACACACACCCCAATGTAAATCGAGCCATAGCGGCCATAGACTGATTGATTGACAGCTTTGAGATTTCTAAAATTCTCACTCAAAACGCTTCAGAACTATTTCTTTCTGGATAAATTAAACTAATTCCTTTCAATGCACCTCCAACAGCGTTCACAACAGCGGTCACAGGTACATACAATGTGCAAGTTTGACCTACATTTACACAATCATGTAACTTTGTAAGCTTACAGTTACATGTAGAGATGATAATAGAAGTATTAAAGTCTTACATAAATTTCAAAGCAGTTTTCTTCCCTTTAAATTTCGCAATGGATCAATTCCCTGAATGGATCTTCAGTTATTCTATGTAGATTCTTAATTTCCTGATATTCTGTGTAACCATGCAAGCAATCTCGCGTCTGTCAAGATGATGCGCGTTTTAAAAGCTTACCGAGATGCCGGCGTCTAGCAGTTTTGTCTATCCCTCCATCAAGAACATTCGTGAGATCTTCGACTTTGAATGAAGCTTTGGATCGTTCGCGAACGAGATCTGGGTTCATCTTGGCACTAAAAACAGCTGCGTTTCTTTGCAGTTCTTTGGAGCGGTTGAGCAACAACAGAGAGTACGAATCAAAGGGCGAATCGGTGGTGATCGGTGGGTCAATCGGTGGTGATCGTTTTTATTCGTATTATTCGGAGAATGCTCGGAAGGTCGTCGGAGAAAGCAATACCGAAAGTTTTATCAACACGTTGATGTTTTCATGTTTTCGTTGCTCAGCTCTGACAGTCAAGACAATTTTGTACGATATGGCGAACATGGTTACTCTGAGAGCGTTCATGCGATTTTTGTTCTCTATCGTTCTTCTTGAAAAGCTGAAATCTTCATCAGGGAGCCAATCAGACGCCTTCGAGTTCCCTCCACGCTTCGTCCCAAGCAACGACCCAGCTGTTCCTGCAGGTCATTTAAAGCCCTTTGGGTACCAAAGACCCCCAGATGGACCAGTACTCGAATATAACACTGTCCTACATCCTGTAGAGTTCTGGAATCAACACGTTAGTCAGAATAAGCCCGCTGTATTTCGTCAGGCAATCGCGAAATCTTCTGCGATTCTGAAGTGGAATGATGACTACTTGAAAGAGCATTATGGAGATTTGGATGTGTTGATCGAGCTGAAGAAAGAAAACAGGAGCTTCGCAGCTCGCAGGACGACACTACAGACATTTATTAACAACTATAACGATAGGGATATATATGTTGTGACGGTGCTACCAGACCCCATGAGAAAAGAAATTCAGGTTTGTATGATTTGGTTTCAGCAGCTGAAGTTTATAAACAGGAAAAAAATCAAGTCTTTTTAATATGCTAATAAGTCTTACTTTCATTCAAAATATTTGATAAAAGGATCGGCTTCCCATAGAGATCTAGAGTTGTTTTAAAATACATATATTTCTGTCTTTTCTTTTCTTTTCATTTATTTTTCCGTCCTTTCATTTTCTCCCTTTTCTTTTCAATGCCTTGTATAGTGTATTTAAAGTTATTTTGATTGATTCTTCAATTAGGTTCCATCCTGTTTGATGTGTGGTTCTTTTGTGGACTACATTCATGAGACTAACTTCTGGATGAGTTCAGGCGGCACTTGCTCTGCAATTCACTTTGATGCAGACCACATATTGCATTGTTTGATTGCTGGACAGAAAGATTGGATGCTAATGAACCAGGAACATGTCGAGAACTTATACATGGAAAATAGGGTAGATAATTAATTTATACAGAACTTCAATTATGATTGAAAATATGAAATGATCAATGAATAATGAATGAGTGTCATCACGCCAATGTAATGGTTTAGATGATCCATGGGATCGTTAACACTTTTAAAAGTGTTCTATTTGTTTTAAAAACGAATGCAAAACACAATACAGCTAGTATACAAATCTTTTGTATTCTAAACCTTTTTTTGCCTATACATTAATTTGCTGACTTAACTCACACATCCCCCTGTGAGGTGAAAATCTTTCCCCCCTTGGAGGGTGGGGAAAGAAATAGTTGTAGCACTTTCTGGCTCAACTTTAAAAATATTGTATCCAAATCGTAAAATTATAGAATTCAATGATATCTTAATAATTAATCAATAATATTATTAATTAATCATTATAAAATAATTAATAAAATAATTAGTATTTTAGTATTGATTTTCATATTATATTCTGATGTAGGCGCGTCTGTCTGGTTCTGGATTCACCTGGATTGATGCCGACAAAGTTGACATGCTAAAATATCCCAAAGTGGCCAACGTATCATGGCATTACACTACTCTTTATCCAGGCGATTGTCTCTTTTTTCCATCGGGTAAGAAATAAAGAAAATATTATCTTGCAAAGACCAGATTGGATTTTCTTTTCAAAAACGTTTTGTGCCTCATCATTTTGTCAAATGTTCAAATATTGTTCAAAGGTTCATTTATTTCCACATAATATATAAATTCAACCAACTTCTCGGTGTTTTGAAATCAGATGAAGAACTCTTCATTATGTTTGATATTAGCTTCTCATTTTACCATTAATATTCTTGGAGAAATTCAAAGTTAAAGTTGACCAAATTTCACGGTAGCGATTTCCTTTGTTAAATTTCCTCATGAATTAATTATTATTGAGCTTGAGAAAAATGTTTCTCACTCAAACTGTCATTATTGACCCTTGATTGTGTATTTCAGAATATATCCACCAAGTACGATCGTATGTCAGAAGCATATCAGCAACAATGCTGTTTACGACGGATGGTGAATTTCACCACAGAGGATGTGATAATGTTAACTTGAATGCGAACATCACACTTGATAAAATCCATGTTCACTGGACATACAACAAGGGAGACAGCGTCATTGAAATGGGATACATGAATGTAGAAATGCTCAGAGATACAATGTTGAAAGCTATGGATTCACAAAAGGCTGAAAAGTTAACTCTTGGACTATTTGAGAAGTTCTGGTACCACTCGATGGACGAAGACGATGCTGTAAACCAGCCAAGACAAGTTTTTCACAACTTGTTAGACAAAGAAGGCAAAGGCTTTCTGTCCAGGGAAGATGTACTGAAGTTGCCAGTTGATACTATTAAAGAAATGGCTCGTGTGATGGACCCTCCTCATGGCCCTAAGAAACAAGATCAGCTGGATGAAGATGAAAAAAACCTAGATATAAAACAACTTAAGGAAAACGATGTAAATGAGAATGCAGAAGAAAACACGTCACATGAAGATGAAACCAAAGAGCAAGCTCATGTAGAACTTTGATATTGTATTATAGATTGTCAGATGGATGGATTGAAGGAAGGATGGATATAAGGATGGATATAAGGATGGATATAAGGATGGATATAAGGATGGATGGAAGGATGCAGGGTCATGACTGAATTAATCAGCTGCAGGTGGATGGATATTGATATCAATATAGAAAACTTTATTTAAACAGGGTAATTGAATCAAGATTAACACAGGGCCCGTGTAGATGGTGACTGGGGGAGGGGGGGGGGGGGGGGTGTGCTTTTTGGGCCCACCCACTTTTGGCCAAACATTCTGATATATACTAGTCTACTAGTATATCTGCCCTCCCCCCACTTTCAAGGGTGCTCCACGGTCCCTGTTACAAATTAAATGTGGATAGATGGATGAATAGATGGATGGATGAATGGATGGATGAATAGATGGATGGATGGATAGATGGATTGATAGATGGATTGGTTGTAATAGCTGGAGTATGGTTGGGTGGGTGTATAAAGATGAGTTGGTGGACAAATGGATGGAATCAAAGATGGATTGGATGAATGTCTATAAGTTCCCTATCACAGCATAGCATTGTTTTCTTTAGTTCACAAACTATCACAAATAATTTGCTATTTATAAGATGTTAAATATTGCTAAAAATGTAGTTATACATAATAATGCTGTAAGCTCACTTTCGAATATTTAGTATTCTACAATTACAATGTAACAGTTTTAAAGTTTGTAGAGTGCAATTTAGAAAAGCTTGAAAACTAAATAACTAATTAGTACTAAATAGCACTAATGAAACAATAGAAAACAATAGAAATAGCACTATTTAGTACTATTTAAAGTTAGTACTATTTCACGCTTTTCTAAATTGCACTCTAATGAATAAGATAACATTTTATCTAAAAACGATATGAATTGAGACTGAACAGATTAAACTGATAACTGATCATGGCAGTGTGGCTGGGCTTGGTGGAAAACGCCCACACATCGAATAGACTATATACAAAAATTAGACATTTATATTACAAATGGTATAATAGAGTATATCTGAATTTATGGCTTAGGGGCCGGATATCCCCTATATAACCTAGTTTTATGTAGCACCGGGATAGCGCGGACGTGAATGTCTCGGAGAATCGTACCATTGTTTCATTTTTTCGTTTTCGTTTTTTCTACTTTTCTTTTCGTATTTTCCTTTGATACGGGAAAGGTTAGTCTCCTATGCACCCGTGCACAGGGATCCCGAAACTAAGAACGGGTGCATAGGAGGGAAAGGTGGGAACGTGACTAAAACCAAGGAGCCAAAGGTCTGGAGTTCGAGTCTTACAGGAGTGAGTCTTTTTTCGTTTTCTTTTTTTCCTTCTTTTTTTAGCGAGTTTCCTTCTTCTTACCTTGTCTCTTTTCCTATCCTTTTAGTTTTACTGTTTTCATTTTTATCGGATTTGTCGTTGTAATGTGGTCGGGACGGTTGGGATTTTAAAACGATAGCTTGACCGTAAGAGTTAATTCTGATTACATATCTAGGATCATTGAAACAAGTACGAGAATACAAGTATACTGAAAACCACAGTTCTGCCGTCCTTTCAGAAGACGCATTCGCCGAGCTTCCTTGACAAGTATCTTTGACAAGTTTCGTTGATAGTGTAGACGGTCAGCAAATTTTCTTTGACAATTTTCTATTGACAAAGTTTTCTTGCTCGTGTAGATGATCAGGGGCGTAGCGTGCATATACGCACGTAAACAATTTAAAATCCTTAAAATACAAATATTATAAGAAGCATAAAAATATTTAAAAAAAATGAAATCTTAACAGCTGACTCAGTGTCACTTGCTGGAAACTACTCTCAGAAGGCAGGAAATGCTATTTCAGAGACGCTATATTTCAAAAAATTTCGGGGAGCATGCCCCCGCACCCTCTATCAGCTCTCGCATTCGCCGCTCGTCAAAGTTATCTGCAGTACAAGTGACGTAGTCCGCGTCTCTCGACCAGTGAAAATCCCGGAGAAAACATGTAGCAGCCCCAGTGAACAGTCTCTCAAACAAAATAAATACTCCAAAAACCGGCTTCGCCTATCTGGTTGTTATACCGCTAATCGGACCTCGGTAACAGTATATAAGCTTTATATAAATCCTTTACATAAATCCCCAAAAACCTGAGTGATAAATGCATGCATTTTACTATGTATTTATGTAGCGAGAAAGTCCGCTGGAAAACGAAGAAAATGGTATTTCAAAGACTCTAGATTTCTAAATTTCCAGGGGGGGGGGGGGGGGCATGCCCCCTCACCCCCTAGAAACTAACGCCTTCGGCGCTCGTTGCTCTGTGCGTACATTGCAAAAAAAGCACGCTACGCCCCTGATGATGAACAAGTTTTCCTTGAATAACTTTTCAATTATAACCAAAGCCAGAGAACAAAACACAGCAGAAGAAAGAAGAAAACAACTGAGAAAGATCTACATTTTTTAAGCGTTCAACCACTTCTCTAGGATAAATATACTCGACTTATTTTGGCCCGGTTTCTCAACGTATGCTCTATGTATTTACCTTAAAGACTGTCCCCGCGGGCTGTAGTAAATACCAAACCTTATTCACGTGACGTCCCCAAGGACTATTACACTACGTATTAGCATATATGAATGAAGCTTCGCCGAATAGACTACAAAAATCACACCTTGATATAATATGAGTGACTAGATGGAGCAATGGTCTAATAGGGTTTATCTGAAGTTATGGCTTAGGGGCCGGATATCCCCTCCCTCACTGGCCTTTTGGCTATGACCTAGTTTTATGTAGCACCGGGATAGCGCGGGCGGGGCCGAAATCTTCACCCTTTACGTAAGTCGATTCGATGTCTCAGCTTCTTAGAATGTCTCGGGAGAATCGTCCCATAATTTCATTTTTCTTTCTCTTTTTTCGAGTTTTCTTTTTCGTCTTTCCTTTGATACGGGAGGGGTGGGACCGTGACTATAAATCCAAGGAGCCAACGGTCTGGAGTTCGAGTATCACAGGAGTTGATGGTTTTTTCCTTTTTTTCTTCTTCTTTTTTAGCGCGTATCCTTTTTTTTCCTTATCTCTTCTCCTTTCCTTTTAGTTTTATTGTTTTCATTTTTATCGGATTTGTCTTTGAGGTATTTTGAAATAAAAAATGTTTTGATTTTGACAAGACAATGCACAGGAATCCCAATAATATTTCTATGCAAAGATTTCAAAAATTGAAAACAAATCTTTAAATAAGATTTTCGTTGCAATCTGGTCGGGCATTAGGATTTGAAAATGATAGCTTGATCGTAAGTTCTGATTACATCTAGGATCATTCAAACAAGTACGAGAATACGAGTATAAAATCAATAAAGCCATCAGTCAGTTTGTTTCGCGCCAAAAGTGTGTGTAGCCTGCGTAGCCCTGCGTTGGGGAAAAAAAGGAAAGAGAGGGGGAGGGGAGGGGAGGGGAAGGGGAACTGGGGAGGAGGGGGAAGGAGGGGAGGGGGATTCTCCTCCCCCCTTCCCCTCCGCTCCCCCTCTCTTCCCCTCCTTTTTCCCCCTGCACCGGGCTACGCAGGCTAGTCCACGAGTTGATTGTGATACATACTTTGGGCTTCCTGTGGCAATACAAATGAGAATATAACCATGTTCGTGATTGGTTATAATATTTAGCATCGACCAATCAGATCGCTTGTTATATCAAATTGTTGTCACGACTCGTGTCTGTGTAAAAAGCCGAAAGGCTTTGGAGGTTTGCTTGCAAGAAAACCGTGTTTTTTACCTTCAAAATAAAATGACAAACTCAAAGAAAGAAGGCAGCCCTCCAGCGAACGAAGAAGAAGAGTCATCAGTTTATGTTTTTGACCGCAGAGAAGGAAACAAGGCCGAACAGCGTGTAAAGCTTGGAGGCATTTTCAATTTTGCCGCCTTCAAGGAGAAAGTTTGTCAAGTGAGTGAACCAATTTGCCGCTCGAGTTTTAGTGTAAACTTGTTCTGGACTTGTGGTTTTTATTGCAGACCCTCAAAATACCCGATAAAGTTGAATTTGTTTTGGTCAACACCAACAGACAGCAGATCGATGATAAATCATACGGTATTTATATCTTAGTGTTCTGTCATTCAATAATAAGCTTACTTTAACTAACTAACTTCAGTCTTTTAGGAATCATTTCAAGCTTCTATAGTATTAAAACTCATCCAACTTTGCCTTAAACTGTTGTAGATGAGCTTATTGAAGAAAATGAAACCGTGTATTTGCTAAAGTCCATTGATCAAGAACTTACTGCTCCAACACAAGAACGTGTTGCATTTATTCCACATTATGACACCCTGGTTAAGAGTGGCATGTACGAGTACTATGCAAGCGAGGGACAGAATCCACTACGTAAGAACCCTACTGTAGTCTCTCCACTTCATACTGAAAACTCTTGAATTTGGATCTTGAAAGGTTTCATAATCAAGTGTGTTTTTTAAGCTTCATGCATTTGGGTGGGGACGTTGACCCTGTTCCAGACTGGAGAATAAATAATTTTGAGACCCTGTGAAGTAGACCTGGGTACAGACTAAATGCTGTCAAAAGATACCCTGTTCCAGACTAGATACAGCCAAACAACATACCCTATTCCAGACTAGATACAGCCAAACAACATACCCTATTCCAGACTAGATACAGCCAAAACATACCCTAACAGATACCAACATACCCTATTCCAGACTAGATACAGCCAAACAACATACCCTATTCCAGACTAGATACAGCCAAACAACATACCCTATTCCAGACTAGATACAGCCAAACAACATACCCTATTCCAGACTAGATACAGCCAAACAACATACCCTATTCCAGACTAGATACAGCCAAACAACATACCGTATTCCAGACTAGATACAGCCAAACAACATACCGTATTCCAGACTAGATACAGCTAAACAACATACCCTATTCCAGACTAGATACAGCCAAACAACATACCCTATTCCAGACTAATGCATGATTTACAGTGTACAACTGTATTTGTTATATCCCCATAGTCAAACTCGTTTTCTCATTGGTCGAGAGCACGTCACGTGGCGGGCATCAAATCTTAATAACTCCCGCGCAGGCAATAAGTTCACATGATCGAAGCGTGAGAGGGGAATAAACGCACGTGATCAGGTCAAAGTCAATGGAAAATACTTGTGGCGCTGTTGTTAACAACAATTTTTCCAGTGTTTGACTATGGGGATATAACAAAACACTTAATGGCTGTTCCCTCGGGAAAACAGTTCATTTTGTTTCCCTCGTATCTCAATGTTTCCCTCGACTTCGTCTCGAGAAACATTAAGATTCTCGGGAAACATTAAGATTCTCGGGAAACAAAATTAACTGTTTCCCTCGGGACCAGTCATTAAGTGTTTAGTATACATGTACTCTGTTGTAATAATAATAATAATTATTGCTAAAACACACCCACAACATACATCCATGTATAGCTTATATAGGGGAGTACCCCACTCCTCCCTTCCCCCTACACCCCTCCCCCTGGAATTAAGTAATTTTTTATTGAAATCTGTATTAATACTTGTTGATACTGACTTCAATATTTGTTCAGCTGGTTGGAAGTGGAGTGTGTGTGTTTGTGCAGTGGGGGAGGTAGAGGGTACTGTTTGCCACACCAGACTAGTAGCTTTAGTAATCTAGGCCCTGGTTGTATGACAAGGTGAATAGCACTATCCACCAGATAAGTCCTGTCCAACAGATAAAATTTATTGGATAACTGCATCAATTTTATCCATTGAATAAGACTTATCCAGTGGGTAGCGCTATTCATGACCTTTCATGCAACCGGGGCCAGATCTTCAATGCTAAGCCGGAGATAATGTGTGATAAATGTTACTTTGAATTACAGCTTTTGCCTTCGCTGAGCTTATAGATAACGCCTTGGCTGCTACATCTGATAATGAAGAGAACAGGAAAGTGGAAGTTAGACTGGTAAGATTCTGTTTGTCATTCTGTACAGTCAACTCTCTCTGTATGAACACCTGTCTATGTCAGACACCTCTGAGACAGACACCTCTGAGACAGACACCTCTGAGACAGACACCTCTGAGACAGACACCTCTGAGACAGACACCTCTGAGACACACCTCTCTGAGACACACCTCTCTGAGACAGACACCTCTGAGACAGACACCTCTCTGAGACAGACACCTCTGAGGCACACCTTTCTGAGACAGACAGCTCTGAGACAGACACCTCTGAGACAGACAGCTCTGAGACAGACACCTCTGAGACACACCTCTCTGAGACAGACACCTCTGAGACACACCTCTCTGAGACAGACACCTCTGAGACAGACACCTCTGAGACAGACACCTCTCTGAGATAGACACCTCTGAGACAGACACCTCTGAGACAGACACCTCTCTGAGACAGACACCTGAGACAGACACTTCTCTGAGACAGACACCTCTCTGAGACAGACACCTCTCTGAGACAGACACCTCTGAGACAGACACCTCTCTGAGACAGACACCTCTCTTGAGACAGATACCTCTAAGACAGATGCCTTTCTGAGACAGACACCTTTGAGACAGACGCCTCTCTGAGACAGATACCTCTGAGACAGACACCTCTCTGAGACAGACACCTCTCTGAGACAGACACCTCTGAGGCACACCTCTCTGAGACAGACACTTCTGACACAGACACCTCTCTGAGAGACACCTCTCTGAGATAGACACCTGAGAAAGACACCTCTCTGAGACAGACACCTGAGACAGACAGCTCTCTGAGACAGACACCTCTCTGAGACAGACAGCTCTCTGGACAAACACCTCTCTGAGACAGACACCTCTCTGAGACAGACACCTCTCTTGAGACAGACACCTCTGACAGACACCTCTGAGACAGACACCTCTCCGAGACAGACACCTCTCTGAGACAGACACCTCTCTGAGACAGACACCTCTCTGAGACAGACACCTCTCTGAGACAGACACCTCTCTGAGACAGACTCTGAGACAGACACCTCTCTGAGACAGACACCTCTCTTGAGACAGACACCTCTGAGACAGACGCCTCTCTGAGACAGACGCCTCTCTGAGACAGACGCCTCTCTGAGACAGACACCTGAGACAGACACTTCTCTGAGACAGACACCTCTCTGAGACAGACACCTCTCTGAGACAGACACCTCTCTGAGACAGATACCTCTGGTCCCTACTGACTTGTTATATTATAGAGACAGACACCTTGTTAACCCAGACAACAAAAGTTGGTCTCTCTAGGCAAACACTCATCTAAGCCAGACACCTCTCTAAGGTAGACACACCTTTGTCTAAATGTTCCCAGGTTAGAGAGAGTGAACTTTCTCTCAGCCAGACACATTCGGACCAACTTTTGCTGTCCAACCTAGCAAGGTGTCCATCTTGGAATGAGTGAATTTATAGTAAAGCAGTGCAGCAGGTACCAGACAAAGGTGTCTGTCTTAGTGAGGTGTCTGGTCTAGATAGAGAGTTGATTGTATTCCCAATTGCTGACATTGTTACATACATGTACTGCATGTTATATTTCTAGATGTTTGACGACACTACAGGAAAACATGCTGTTTGTGTCGTTGACAATGGTGGTGGCATGACTCCACGGGAACTGAATAACTGGGCCATTTATAGGTTATCGAAATTTAACAGGCAAGTTATCTCAAATTACTTAACCCTATTGTCAAGGATTTCATCAGACACTGATGCCAGTTTCAAAATCAGTGCCACCTACTCTTGTCAGTTCCATCTGCCAATTTTTACATATTTATTTGAAGCCTTTTATAAATTATCATGAATGCTTACTGCAGTATGGCCATCTGCCTACTTCAAATTGTATTGAAACCCCTGTATTGAAATACACATACTGGTACCACACTACCGTATTGAGGTGTTCAGTTCGTTTCTTTCTGACCTCACATCCTTGTTCAACTTCTCTCTAATCTATGTAGCTCAGTGTAGCTTGAAATACTTATATGATAGAGCTTTGATGGAAGGAGGGGGTAGAGGACGCACACAGTCTGCCCCTTGGTAGATCATGGACGTTACTTTTATCAATGGCCATTAATTAACACATTGTTTCCCATAGCAACAAGAAAGCTAAAAAGTCAGGAGGTCAAGCAGAGGTTGCACGTTCTCTAAACAGTGACATCTCTTATTTTGGTGTGGGCGGCAAGCAGGCTATATTTTTTATTGGAAATGCTACAAGGGTATGTACAGTAGTATAGAAACATTGAAAAGTTCCCAAGTTCAAGATACAAACTGTAGAACTTTTGACCCAGTTCTGCTTTTAACCCAGCAGGTATATGTATATTGCAGTAGTATCATACAGTGTACTTTGTTATTACCTAGATGATTACAAAAACTAAAGATTGTACTGATGTTCATGAACTGTGCATTTCCAAAGAAGAATTTGAAAGACGTGAGAAGAATAAAGAATCCATCTACAGTGGGACAATTAGAAACAGACGGGTAAGGGACCGTCGACATATTCACCTTTCCCCGCTTAACGTCCACTGGACGTTTAGGTCAGACCCCCAGCCCCCTCCCCCCCCCCCCCTCCTTAACGTACTCCACTTGGAATTTCCTGTTTTTCATATTGAAAATGCGTGGGAATGGTTTTGCATTCAGCAACATTACTCAAAACAAACGGTAACAAACAACAGTCCAAGGTTCTTTATACCGCTGGAAAATCCTCAAAACTGTTCCCATTCCATTTTCATTCTCCTTAATAACAAGCATTCTCGTACCCAAGCCACCACAAACAGAGGTGGTCATCCAAGATTTTCGATAGTTTTTATCAGAATCTATTATATATAACACCGAAGTTTGTTAGAACGGACCACCAGTTTGTTCATTTTATCTTTGCTTTCTTTTTGATTACAACATGAAGTAAAACAAAATTTTATGCCCCACACTAACGCCCAAATTTTTTCCTGCCTTCCCCCCTCCCCCCCTAAACGTCCAGTGGACGTTAAGCGGGGAACTGTGAATATGTCGACGGCCCCTAAGGGAAATGAACAATATTAATAATAATAACTTTATTTTCTATAGTGTAAATTTCCTGACGTTCAACAAGTATGCTTTACAGATTATAACTAACTAAATAAATTTAACTAATATAAAATTATAAAGTATATACAATATTCTATATGTAATAAATACAATATGAGCGGCCGTGTTGTATGAGATATACAATCACGAGCCAGACGCGAATATTGTATCGGACTTATCATATCCACAGATGTATAAAATCTTGTTCTACAGCTATAATTTTCAAGATACCAGAGTAAGTTTGGCCAAGAAAATCAAAGTTTTAGTCTATGCAAATGAAGACAATTTTGTATGAGAAATACAAGCTCTTCCACGGCTATGATTTCTATTGTGTTTTCCTCATGAATTATTAATGATATGATAAATATAATATATCAATATTAAAAACTAATATTGGTGGTAATTAACCAACACTTAAGGTACTAAGGGATGCAAAACCAGATTATCTGCTAACAGCCACATCCACACGACAGCCACTTCTCTATAAGGGCTATAGAATGGTCTCTGAAAAATCTAGGGTCTCAGCAAAATCTGAGCGAGTCTCAAAAGTCCTTGTCTTGTCCACCAGCTAGTCCATGCATTTTATTCGTTTTTGAAACCTCCCTTAGAGCTTCAGTGACAACAGCTGTGTGCTGAATTCACACACAAAAGATCATTATAGAAATACTTAAGGAAACATTATATTCTCAAAAAAGTCATGAACCTAAAAACCCACTGTGCATGTCTCGCTTAACACAGGTATCCCGATTCCACAGGTAACCCAATAACAAACAACAATGAATAACAAAACTCTTCTTGTTTCCATCAAGCCAGGGGACGTAAGCCATGTTTGTCATGATGAGGAAAGCGTGTGCAAACTAATTAAAGAAGAAGTTAACAAGAAAAGTTTTACAGCGGTAGTCATAACAGGTGTATCTGTACAACATAGTCACTACCTGAAGACCCAGTTTAACCAATGGTGCAAACAGCTATCGTAAGTTCTAGTATTATGTGGACAATAATTTTGGTGACTTGTGATTGGTCAATTAGCAGTCCATAACTTCCTGTACGGACTGTAGGGAATGAAAACAATTTTTTTTGTGTGTGTGTGTGTGTGTGCAGAAGCCATACAATAAACATCTTATCAGAGGCAGATCCAGAGATTTTGCAAAGGGGGGCACATTCAGGTTGGACATTGATTCCAGCCAAGTATATTTTTGGCCAAAAAGGTATTCAAATTTTTCCAAAAGGGGGCCATGTGCCTCCTTCGCCCCACCCTAAATCCGCCCCACCCTAAATCCGCCCCACCCTAAATCCGCCCCTACTTAATTAATCTCGTTTGTTTGGTCCATACCGTAAATTATGGATCTTCATTTTTTTAACTTTACGGTATGGACCTCGCATTCGGTTAAACTCATCACCAATAGATGAGCTTGGGGTTGGGTGTCACAGAGTGGGACTGACCTCGCTAGTCCGAGTCCCTCACGGAGGTCACCATACAACCATGCCACAGTCCACCCCCTTGCACCCGTCACACTGACTAAACAGTTAGTCAGTGGAGTAAAACAAATATATATGTTGTAGTTCAAAATGATCTTTGGTTCAATTTGAATTAAACTGGTTTAATTTAAATTGAACCGGTTCAAGTTTAGGGTTAGTATTAGGGAAGACTTTATATTAATCAAGTACCTTGGGTTCGGTTTAGGGTTAGTATTAGGGAAGACTATACAGTAATGAAGTACCTTGGGGTTAGGTTTAGGGTTAGTATTAGGGAAGTCTATATAGTAATCAAGTACCTTGGGGTTAGGTTTAGGGTTAGTATTGGGGAAGTCTATATAGTAATCAAGTACCTTGGGGTTAGGTTTAGGGTTAGTATTAGGGAAGACTTTATGTTAGGTTTAGGTTTATTAATAATGTGCAATGCATTACTACCAACGAAATCTTGGATGGTCAAGTGGTTAAGGTCTTGGGATAGCAAGCCAAAGGTAAGAGGTTCAAGTACCAGTCAGGTAGGATATTTACTTTAAAAAAAATGCTAATTAGATATTAGTTGTAGATACAGACAGACAGTTAGGTAGATGAGAGGGGAGAAGATAGATAGAGAGAGAGAGAGAAGGGAGGGAGGTCAAAATTATTTAGTTCTTTTTGAGGACCACCACCCCCCCCCCCCCCCCCCCCCCCGAAAATTCCAAATTCAACCAGTCCAATTTAAATTAAACCAGTTCAATTTGAATTGAACCGGTTTAATTTAAATTGAACCAAGGAATCATTTTAAACTACAACATATATATACTTATAATAAAGATTCGTTTCTTCTACGTAAAGGATTTAATATATCCGAGCTTTCGGGCCCATGGCCCATCATCACTAAACTACACAAGAAAGACATCCCTCTTAGACCCATCGTGAGCTTCATTGGTTCGCCAACATATGAACTGTCTAAACATCTTGTCTTGTTATTATCACCACTTGTTGGTAACACACCATACAGTCTTAAGAACTCCAAAGATTGGAAAGAACTTGCAACTACCATCAAGTTACTTCCTGATGAAGAGTTGGTTTCATTTGTTGTTTCTCTCTTCACTTCAATACCGACTGATGTTGCTATAACTGTGGCTAAGACTAGACTGGACTTGGATCAAGATCTTTTAGAGCGCACTCAACTCACAACTGCAGAAATATCTAGTCTGTTAGCGTTCTGTTTGAACTCTACAGAATTCCAGTGCCGGGGTAAATTCTACAGACAGATCCATGGAACAGCTATGGGCTCCCCAGTGTCAGTTGTCGTATCGAACTTGGTGATGGAAGATCTAGAGAGTAGGGCAATAGCAACATATCCCAGCCCTCCTAGAGTGTTCAAGAGATATGTCGATGACACAGTTTGTGTCATCAAAAGTGACGAAATTGATGCATTTCATAACCATCTTAACTCACAAGATCCCAATATCAAGTTTACGATTGAAAGATACTCTCACGAGGGCTTACCGTTTCTGGACACCTTGAATACAGTAAATGATGATGGAAGTATTAATATTACAGTCTACCGCAAAAAGACCCATACGGATAGATATCTGCACTTTGAGAGTCATCATCCAGCACACAACACAAAGCTTCTGTGATTCGAACGCTGAATGATAGAGCTAATTCCATCCCAACTACTGATTAAGACAAACGCAAAGAAAGAGAGCACGTGTTTAAAAGCCTCTGTTTTGACAATGGTTACCCCAAGCGTTTTCTTAGGACACATATGCATCCTCTAAGGCCCAAAGACCCAAATAAACAAGAACAAGAGCACTGTGGCTTTGCAACAATACCATACGTCAAAGGAACGACGGAGAGAATAAAGAGAGTCTTAGAAGGTTACAACATCAAAACGGCCATTAAACCTCTAACTACGTTAAGGCAGTTGCTCTCAAAGCCGAAAGACGAGATTCCTTTAGAAAAGAAGACAGGTATCGTGTATGAAATCCCCTGTGGTAACTGTGAGGCTGTGTATATAGGGGAAACAGGAAGAGCGTTAAAGACAAGGCAGAAGGAGCACATGGCTAATGTTAGGTTGGCAAAAACAGACAGTTCAGCAATATCAGAGCACGCAAACACCAACAACCATGACATCTCTTGGGTAGACACGAGGATACTTGCCAGTGAGAGCAACTGGACGAAACGAAGATGGACGGAGGCTTGGTTAATTGCCAAAAATAAGAACGCAATTTTTAATAGAGACTGTGGCAGAACCATTCCAAATAATTATTTTCCTCTTTTACGGCATTAGTGTGAATTGTTAGAAGTAGCGCGCGCTATCAAAGAGTTCATCACTTTACTGTGCGCGTGCATAGCAACGCGTTTGTCATTTGTCATTGTTTTCTACGTTAACTGAAAGTTCATTAGAATTGCCTTCATTCCCTGATGATGGGCCATGGGCCCGAAAGCTCGGATATATTAAATCCTTTACGTAGAAGAAACGAATCTTTATTATAACATGGCACCTACGTACAACAACATATTGAATATATATACTTATACCTGTTTAATATTTACCATGAGATGGGAGGGTAGGGTAGGATAAATTAATAAGAGGTATACATGTACACTGATTTCTTTAAATCTTTATGTATACCATGTCAACATATTGCTGGTTTGCAATACACGTCACGGCGGCCATCTTGGTTGAACTTCAACAAAAGATTTCTCATTAGTGTCTATTGTTTGTTCAACCAACATGGCGGCCGTGTCTTTATTTCTTGATTCTCAAGAGATTGATTGCAAACCAAGAAAACTGTAGTATTGTATTGAAGCACTTGATTTTGTAGTGCAAAGACTTGTGGGTAAATTGGGCTCCCTGTGGTAAAAATGTCTCCTCTGGAGTTATCCAGTTGCCAGCATGTTATGGAATCCCTGTTGTTGATTTGTAGTGACTGCATATTATTCTTTATCAGTTAAACATGCATTATTTCTTCATACAGGCATATCTATCACTATTATCTGCATGGTCCCAAGGGCAATGAATTGAATGCAAGCAGAACTGACCATGAATTCAAAAGTATTGATATCAATGTAAGTTATTATTATTATTATTTTTTATTTTATTTTTATTTTTTTTCCGAACATTTGTTCTGTATATTCTCCATCAGTTTTCATTTCTATACATATATCATAGTTCTTATCAGTAATTATTATTATTATTATTATTATTATTATTATTATTATTAAATTAAGTAGAGATTTGCACAGAGTTGTTCTCGTATGAGTGGGAAGTAGTTACAGTACGGTTAATAGTGCCATATGGTGACCATGCCATGTCCTGACTGTGCCGTGTCCAAACACTCCGACTGGTTGAGCAATGATATTGAGTGCTGTGATTGGTTGAATACATTATGTCTTTGATCCCGTACGGTGACCGTAACACTGTGCCGTAGGTTTCCCACTCATAGGAAATTGACTCTATCAGGTACTACAACTGTCAACATTTAGTTGAAGCTCTTGGAGTCAAATCACTACAATGTACATCTAGATTCTTGTCAATCAAACTATGTTTTTGTACTTTTGTTAGGATTGTATTTTATTATTTTTGGAAGAAGGGCTATGCCTGAAATGTCTGTTCATAAAATAGAAAAGCTCCCTGCAAGATCAATGTTTGTGATCTCTGTTCAAAATCTAAATTCTCCTCAAGATTCTTTGAATTTCAAAGAAGAATTTGGAATTTGATCACGTCACTTACTCCGTTCTTGCATGGACCCCAATTATATTGACACTTTCAAATCATTCTGGTTGTTCTTTTTGAACTCTTGTTACAACTGTCACATTGTTTTGAACTTATAGTTCACTTATCTTGGCCATCGCTGTAGAAACTGCAGAAATTTAACATACATGTAAAGTATCATTTCTCTTTGATTAAGGTTGTTCTGATTGAGAAGGGTAAACAACTCAAAGTCAAAGAGCTGCATACAGTTGACGATGACCTACAAACACAGTACATTCGAACATCAGCATCCACCTTTGATTTCCGTGCTCATGTGGAAAATGTAGGCTGTATAGAGGGAATGTTACGCTACCATCCCTTCTTGTATGATAAAGAGACTTACCCATTGAATGAAGGAGATGCAAAGCTAGGTAATGTCTCTAATGATCATCATTGTCATCATCATCATATTATTGGCATCATCATCATTGTGGGTTGTCACTAGCTTTTTGTGTGTTCACATAAAGAATCGATCTTTTGAAATACATGTATATACATGTACACATATTAAAAAAAATGCTGACAATGGGCAATCTGATATGGTTGATCTGAAACTTTTTTAAATTCACACTAACCTGCGCCATATCTCGTTCGAACTTCACCAAGCGTGATTCCAAGCTTGACGTCGAATGAATGAATTTTGCATGTTACTAACGAAAGACCCTCAGTTTCCCATAATTTGTCTTGATCTCAGATCATCCATTCCAGATCGCCCGTTGTGTCAACGTTTTTTGAAATAGGTGTATGTATCTTGTTGATTTGTTTTTTTTTACAAGGAAACTATCACCACAGCCTGCTCCTGGGCTAGCTTTGTAGTTAATAATAATAATAATAATTTATTCACTTATATTGCGCAAATATCAATCGTAAAATATTTCAAATGCGCATTACAATGGTATGCAATAATAATATATATAAATAAATAATAAAAAAAATAAAAAAAATAAAAAATTAAAAATTAAAAATAAAAAATAAAATAAAAAATAAAAAAAATAAAAAAATATCCTTGCTAGTTCAGTTGGTAGAGCATTGTTGCCAGCAGTCATGGGGTGGATCCCATTGGTGTCAGAATATTTCTTCTCTTTCCCTGATTAGGTCCATATCCTTGCTAGGGCCAACACTCAGAAGAATATATATAGCTAATTGCATAATCGTTGTCGGGTTGAAAATCATAAATCATAGAAGCTGAGACCGCAAGGATGGATGGGAAATCAGTTCATGACCCGCATTACATACAGATATATTCAATGTTCATTCTACAAGTCTGGATAAAAAGGTCAATGATTTGATGGTGTTATTTGAGAGTTTTTATTTCCCAGAATTCCTTTTGGTCATAGCTTTCATGATTTTCAACCCGACAACGATTATGCAATTAGCTATATATATATATATAATAATAATAATGATAATTTTTTTTATTTTAATAATAATAATAATAATAATAATAGCTTTATTTATCCTGATGAAAGAAAACCGATCAGCTGGACTAAAAATATTAGGCTCAATGTAATTTAGTCAAGGTTAAGATTGAGACCAGCGGTCTTGCTTGGATACCCACAGTGTGGGGGACCCCTAGACATTGTCAGGGGCTTACTATACATTGTCATCCATCTGCTTGGCCTTTTTGCTGTTCGTCGTGGATTCAACAAACGCTTGAGCAAGCGAATTGAGAATCTCATAGCTAAGCTGATCATTGCGGATCAGTTTATGTAGCCTGGGTATTTATAGTATCTTAACTTTCCCTTCATTTCTGTTTTATATTTTTAGCTGAGGAAATCAACACTGCTACAGCTGATGATCCAATGGACGTTATAGAGAAAGACAACCATGGACCAAGAGGATATAGGCCCATCTTTGAGTGTTATTGGAACGGCAGGCTGATCCCCTACACCTCTATTGATTCGTAAGTATTCAAGAGCCATCATTTTGATGTTTGAATAATGCTGACAATGATTGTTTCAATCTTGTCGACATTAGATTAGAGTGGTGTCAACTTCCAAAGAAAAGAACCATAATACCACAAGAGTGTTATAATAGGTAAAAATAATGATATAACTTACTCAACTCATATTCATGAGGATGGAAAACACAATAGAAATCATAACTGCGATGAGTGTTGTAAATCTGATACAAAATCATACATACATACATTTTATTGAAGCTCCTTTAAACGAGGCTTTTCGGTAACAATGATCGATATTTTTTTTATTAATAATTTTCGTTATTTTTTTTTATTTTTTTATTTTTTTAATTTTTTAAAAGCATCTTCATTTGCATCATCTTTAACAGCGATTTTCTCAAGGAAAATTACTCATATCTTCAAATATTTTGTAAACTAAAAATGAACAGTGCTTGCATGACAATTACTGAGTATGTCCAATTTTACAGACTGAAATTGACTGACTCTTGAGACACCTCAGGAGTAAAATACATCGGCACATTGGATGCCTGTCTTTGTCAACATGGTTTACACCAGAACGGAGTAAGTGACTTGCGATCAAAATCTAAATTCTCTTCAAGATTCTTTGAATTTCAAAAGAGAATTTGGGTTTTGATCACAAGTCACTTATTCTGCAAGGAGCCCTTCAATTAGCAGTCCATAACTTATGATATGCACCTGGTACACTCAGTTAATAAGATGTATGAATGAATGGTGTAGGTTTTCTGGTGTTCTTTGGACAAATGATGCCTTCCAAGTCAGCACTAATAAACTGACATTCATGGATCTTGAAGTAAAGCTAAAAGACAAGGCTACTACCTTCAATAGGGTAGTAACAGGGCAGGTAACTTATTACTCAATGTCTTAGCCTTAAAGGAGGAATAATTATTGTGATAATGGTATTCCAATGTACATGTATATGTGTACATGGGAATATCTGAAGGATTACATGTAATTTCCCCTTTTCTCTCCTTCATTTCTTCCTGTTTTCATCCTTTCCTCATTTTCTTTCTTTCCTATTTTCCTTCTTTCTTCTTTTCCTCCTTCCCTTCTTCCTTCTTCTTCCTTCCATCCTTGTATTATATCTTTCCTTCCTTCCCTCCTCACTACCCATCTCTTTGTCTAGACCCTCTCTTCTTTCTTTTCCTTCTCACTTCCTTCCATCCATCTTTCCATCTCTCTACTTCTTTCCTCATATAAGGGTTGTTTGATGTGTTCAACTAGTTTATAATAAATTAATTGTTCATTCTGTACTGCTATTCTCTGGAGAACACTCAAAGGGTTTTAATAATATAAAGTATTAACATTGTTCTAACTGCTTACAAAGGCCAAACAAATAGTATGTGACTCTTCCGCTACACATTTCCGTGTCCTGTTAAAGGTATTGCATTTTTAACAATACAGGTAATAGAGAGCTTAAGCAGCAGACATCTTTGGCACGCGCACTGACAAATAATGTTCAAAGTGACAGTTGATGTCTGTGATGGCAATCTATGACGTGATGGCATCATAGATTGCCGTCACAGACGTCAACAGTCGTTTTGAACTTTATTCATCAGTGTGCATACTGTCCGTGTTGACAATAACGCCTGCTACTTAAGCTCTCTAATGTGTACCCAGGTGTACCACAGCACTACTTTATTGATGGTTAATTATATCATGTGAAAGTAGTAGTTGAAACAGTGAAAATGACTCTACTAACACCCTGGTGGGTTTAGAAATGGTGAAGAAGTGGGAATAAAGCAATCCCACTCCCTCCTCTCTCCCAAAATGAACACTATTACTCCAGCTGACAATAAAGCACCCACATTCCCCATGTATCATTCCCTCTTGTTTCACAAGCTGTAGCTGTAGCTATCCCAGAAAATCCCCCCAATCCTTCACAATTCCCTGTGATTTGACGTACCTGGTACTGATATCTCATTATTGTAGGTGATATATATATAGTACATTATATCTTTGGTTTTGCCTCACATTTAGGAACAGAGAGTGCAGATATCGAAAGCATTTCATGACTGGATAAAAGAATGTCATGAGAACCACGACAAGCAGGTTGGAAAATCTTTCATTCATTCACTTTTTTATTGTCATGTTCAATACTCATCCATCCATCATTCAATCATCCATCTATCCATCCATCCATTCATTCATCCAATCATCCATCCATCATTCATTCTTCCAATATTTATTCTATTGTTCATCAACTCATTTACTTGTACCATCCTTCCATTTATTCATCCATTTATCCTTTCATCCATCCTTCCATTTATTCATCCATTTATCCTTTTATTCATCCATTTATTCATCCATTTATCCTTTCATCCATCCTTCCATTTATTCTTCCATTTATCCTTTCATCCATCCTTCCATTTATTCAACTATTTATCCTTTCATCCATCCTTCCATTTATTCATCCATTTATCCTTTCATCCATCCTTCCATTTATTAATCCATTTATCCTTTCATCCATCCCATTTATTCATTCATTTATCCTTTCATCCATCCTTCCATTTATTCAACTATTTATCCTTTCATCCATCCTTCCATTTATTCATCCATTTATCCTTTCATCCATCCTTCCATTTATTCATCCATTTATCCTTTCATCCATCCTTCCATTTATTCATCCATTTATCCTTTTATCCATCCTTCCATTTATTCATCCATTTATCCTTTCATCCATCCTTCCATTTATTCTTCCATTTATCCTTTCATCCATCCCATTTATTCATTCATTTATCCTTTCATCCATCCTTCCATTTATTCTTCCATTTATCCTTTCATCCATCCTTCCATTTATTCATCCATTTATCCTTTCATCCATCCTTCCATTTATTCATCCATTTATCCTTTCATCCATCCTTCCATTTATTCTTCCATTTATCCTTTCATCCATCCTTCCATTTATTCATCCATTTATCCTTTCATCCATCCTTCCATTTATTCTTCCATTTATCCTTTCATCCATCCTTCCATTTATTCATCCATTTATCCTTTCATCCATCCTTCCATTTATTCATCCATTTATCCTTTCATCCATTCTTCCATTTATTCAACTTCCATTTATTTTATTTCCTCTCTCAAAAGATCAAGTTTTCTAGCTTCCAAGGTCAAGTAAAAAGGCCAGAACTGTCACAGAAAAGAAACCAAAGCCCCTGGTCAGTATTTCATGCCATCGAGTGGGATGGCAGAGTGTTCAAAGCTGGTCAACTGGTGAGTATCACATCACACCAGAGTGTAGTGTTTCACTCATTCCTCAATCTTTTCTTTACCTTATCGGCTCCAAAAAACACTTGCAACTTGTAAAATATCTGTATCTTCTGTCAAAGCATTGAATAAGCTGTATATGCTTTTGTTATAGATAAGGACCATAAGGACCATCCCCCATTTCTGTGCTACAGTTAAAAGGTTCTTGTTGTTTGGGGACCATGATGGAGATGTGTTTGCTACAGGCGGCGAGATGGAAATAGTACAGGTACTGCTGAACAATCCATAAACCACAGCACGAAAATCCACAAATCATGTCCTGTAGATGTTTTACTTACTGAAGGCAATACTTTTTGTATTTTAGATTGATGTTCAACTTTTTATAATTATTATATTTATAGATTTATAGATTTATTTAGTTTAGGTTAGAGGGCCACAAGTTTATCAGTCTGAGACTGTTTAGTGTCACCCTCATAAAATAAAGTCTTTTGATTTGATTTGATTTGATTTGAAGAAACAAACAGGGATTGCAATTAGCCATTTCGGAGTTGATGTTTGCAGGGCATTGTGGGACTGTTTTGAGGGACGCTTTATGTTCAATACGGCGACAAGTTTGAATAGTGATGTACCAAAGTTTGAAGTAAGTGAGTTTGGCTCACAATAATTATGTTTCCCAGTCGTTTCATTGTGTTTTACAGTAAATAGACAGCAATGGCGTCCCTCAAAACTGCCCCACAATTCCTTTCGAACATCAACTCCGAAATGGCTAATAGTCGATCTTTGTTATATGCTCTACTTGTTATGTGGAAAGGTTTCAGTGTGAGCTCCAGGGAATTATTAAGTTTATTATTTTATCTTTTCATGAATCAGTGAGCATTAGACCCCAGAGCCTCGCTCTGAAACTATTGTACGCGACAAGTGAAGTATATATTGAGAGTCAACTATTCTATTAATATTCATCATCATCATGTTCACCTATGATGATGATAGTGATGATGATGATGTAACCTGTATTCTCTCTCAAAGATTGTAACAACAACTTACACTTATCTACCGTGTGTGACAACAATGACAGCTTTCATCAATACAGTAGTTTGTGTCATCAACCTGTGGTATTTTATTTCAACAGAGCTTTCAAGCAACTTGCTCATCTTCAGGGTTACAGATGTTTCAAGTGTAATTCCAAAAATACACGTAAGCAAATACATAGCGCGAGGAATAACGGACATAATAGAGCGAGAGCAAAATAAAGTCAAATGTGCGCACAAGGTGTTACAGTGCGACTACACTAACCAAGGCCACCCAAGCAAATTTTCATACAAATTATCCAATCACAATTGAGTATTTAAACAATAGAATCTGCACAAATTGTCAAATTTTCGCTTTAAAAGCATATATTTTACTTTATATGTGTATGTATATGATCAAGAGTGAACAAGAAACAGTTTAAAATGTAGAATTCGACATCATTCTGTTATTCAGCGTCACAAATGTGATTAGAAAATTTGATTCAAAATTTGTTTGGGTGGCCTTGGTTGGTGTAGTTGCACTGTAACATGAATAACAGCTCGTGTGCACATTTGTCTTTACTTTGCTCTCGCTCTATTATGTTCGTTATTCCTCTCGCTATGTATTTGCTTACGTGTATTTTTGGAATTACACTTGAAACATCTGTAACCCTGAAGATGAGCAAGTTGCTCGAAAGCTCGGTTGAAATAAAATACCACAGGTTGATGATACAAACTATTGATGAATCTTCACACAACCTACAAGAATCTTCTTGATCTAATGACAGTTTCCTTGTTGATCTTAATGCATACTTATTATTATTGATATTATTCAGGATATAATTAGGTAATTCTTACCTCCTAGGAACCAGTATCATTATTTGGGGAAATGAAAATCCTTCCATTAGCTAAACTAGACAGAACCTTGACAATTACACAAATCAAAAAGTTTGTTGAAGATGAGGAATGCAAACTACCAAGCCGCATAACAGTTGTCTGGCCTGAAGGAAATAAACTGGAAAATAATTCTAAAATACCTGCCGGCACAACTATTGGTATGATGATTGTCACCATGGTGACAGCTTGTTATAATGGGCACTCTACTAGAACTATTAGACAAGAGCTGGATGCCTAATATAGGCGACAATTGGGCATTCAGACAAGAGGAAGGGTTTGTGTAAGAATAATGTTAGTGATCTCTGATTAAACTCTAATTTCTCCTGTAGACTGTTTGGGTTCCATAGAAGAATTTGATTTTGATCACATGTTACAATGTTCTTGCATGGACCCCTTCGATTAAGAAGTTAATGCGACATAAAAACTGTGTTTGCATTTAATGTACATGTATTTGCATACTTGACTGTCTCAACTTACTGTAAAACAATAGAATGTCTTGTCATGTCGACAGCTGATTGGCTAATAACAGCGACAGAAGTATGTGAATATATTAACGGTGGTCACAGTGATTAGGGTCGCACTGTAAGTAGTTGAATGTGTGTTAAGTAGTTGAAATGTCTTGATCTCTTAGGTGCAATGAAGGTAGATATAGTCAATGGTAAAGGTGAACCAATCAATAAGTTACCAGGAGATAGAAGAAAGTTGCTAGTGGAAATGAAAGTAATATGGCACGGTAAGCGTTCTATTGTTTATAGACATGATAACGATCATTGTTATAGGGATATTTTAATGGGTGGGGTAGATAGGTGTCTCCAATTAGTTTCTTGTAAACTAGAAAACATGACACGTTAATAAAGTTATTACTATTATTATACATGTAATGTTACATTGGAGAAACTATGAGAAATCTTGACGTCCGCAAGTCTGAACACGAGAACATTTCACACAACTCAGAGCCCGCCCGACACCTAGCCAAGAATCCTACTCACTCATTCCAGTGGAAAATACTGAGGAAAGAAACATTCATCTTTAAGAGGAGAATAATAGAGGGGCTGTTAATTAGCCAGCAGAAACCCTCCCTAAACAAACAAGTACATTGTTACGTGGCAAAACTTTTCCCCTCAGGGATTTCATGAACTTAACCAAGTACAGTATAAATAGACCACATATGCTCTATCGACCATAACTGATGATGACTTAACAGTCGAAAACGTTTTTAAACAAATTATTTATTTTCAAATCTAGCCTTTTACATATATATCATTGTTATAATCTTGATATGTTATTCCACTGTTTTAGGTTCAGAAAAAGAAGGAGATAAAGTAATAACAAATCTTGTATGTCAACATGGTGGCAAGAATTGGCCGTACTGGTTCAGGAAAATGGGTAACATCTTAATGATGGTATATGTAGTGGGCTCTGTCCAGGCAAAGTGTAGCTACAACATGTACTATTCTGACACAGTCAGTCTAATACCCCCCGTTCACACCAAGGCTTAAACATGGTTTAAGGTGGTTTATTAACTAAACAGGTTTAGAGAATTATCTACAAACGCCATGCAACCTTTGGCACAAAACTGCTGGTAAACTGTCCTTTGTGTTGCACAGTAGAAATTCCAGGTAGTTTGATTCTTGTGAAATCAAATGCCCTCGAATTAGAGAAGCAAGAATAAACTCAGTTTAACTAAACAAGGTTTGGTGTGAATGGGGTATAATACTCCATTCACACCACTGAGGGAAGACAAATTTATAATGACAGCAATTACTTGTCCAGGAAACCATTTTCAATCTCTCTCAATAAATAACACCTTCACTCTGACACTTAACTTTTGTAGAAAACATCACCCAGCTTGGTTCACACACACTATCATTACAAGTCATTGTAAGTGAGAGTTCTACTGTACCTGTTATGAAGGGCCTGCCATCTCATCGCTTCAAATTCACTGTCACTGGTAAGTAGTTATATCAACAGCATTACAGTTGTTTCCTTATGAGTGGGAAACCTACGGCACAGAGTTACAGTACGGAATTGAAGACATCTATTCAACCATTCACAGCGTGCAAAATCATTGCTCAACCAATCAGAATGCTTGGACATGGCATGGTCACCACATGGCACAGTCACTGCACCACCATGTAACTACTTCCCACTCATACCAAAATAATTCTGTTAAATGTCACTAGTTATATTTATCTTGTTCCATAGGCTTAGACAACTTTAAATTAAATTTTTTTTTTTTTTTTTTTCCCAGAGGCTAAACCTGATAAGTTTTCGTTTGGTATGTTGGACAACCCACTACGCATTGGTGTACCCTTCCAAGTAAGCAATAATACTGAATAAAACACAGTTTCTTCACTTTAATCATTTCTGCTCTCTTTCTCAGATTCCACTAAATCTATTTGATGAATTCAACAATCCATCCAAGTTTTGTGAAGAAGTTGGGCCTACTCTAAATGCAAGGTGGGAGCACTAAGTGGGAGCCCTCCATTTTATGATATACTCAAAACTACTACATGTAGGCAAACATTGACTACAGACAGTGACCTCAAAAGTCCAACTAAAACAGCCAGGAAATTCCTCTTGCCTTTCCTCCACCCTCTCTAAATATATAGACTTCAAAACAGCCCCTACATTTTCACGAATCTCCGCCAACAAGAATCAAAGTGTGATCTTGAAGTCATTGATAAGGCTGCGAGAGGATGAGGAATCAACAACACGATTAAACTTCAACTCTCGCGAAAACGTAGGGGCTGTTTTGCAGTCTATCAAATATAATCAATTAAGATTTCTTTTTATAACATATCCATGACACTAAATTTTTTGCAGATAATTGTATTTCATTTCTTGACCCTCCCTTAAATAAAGTTGATTACCGTAAACTGCCCCCCCGTTTATAAGCCCCCCCCCCCCCCCCCCCCCCCCGGTTATAGGCCCATATACTTTCAAACAAACAAAAAATGCCGGTTATAAGCCCCCCCGGATATAGGCCCCCCTCTTTGTTTCCTTGTTTCCTTAATATAAACATTTTCACAGAACATGGTATAACTTCAAATTGAAAATTAGGACAGATTGCGGAACAAGTTACAGTTTTGAATTTTGTTCGAAATATTGAAATTATCATGAGTTTACTGTGAATTTTAAATAAAGACCAGTAGATTGAAAACGTATTTTGATACTGCTGAACCGTCTCAACTTAACTTATCAGCTCATTTCGAAACGTTTTTTTTTTATTCCGGTTATAAGCCCCCCCTGGATATAAGCCCTACTGTTTATAAGCCCACCCAGGGCTTATAAGGGGCAGTTTACAGTAATATATTTCTCTTGTAATGGACAACGATCGTAGAGAGTTGGTAATGGAGAGGGAAATGATTTCCTACATGGACGAGAGGTCCTGGAGCGAGTTATGTAAATTAGGGTATATATGCTGTGAAGTGTCACATTGAGGCCATTGTGGTCCTTGCTTGCGTGATGTAAGTTTAATTTATTTGATGGAATAAAGTGAGTTGTGGGCTTGGACCTGCCCCCGCACAGTGTGCACTGTGTTGTTAGGACTCGAGGAAATATTAGGAACCATATTATTATTATTGTGACGATTTCAAATTTATAGAAATCAAATTATAAAATAGTCAAAATAGTCATTTCCTGCAAATACAGGATATTTTCATATACTACATTGTGTAAAAGTAAACAATTATTGTTACTACTAATAAGAGTAATAATTCACATCTTTCCTAGTGGCCTTGAGTTAAGTTACAGTGGGTTGTCGTCAAAGGCCAACTCTCTGATTATTAAAAATGTGGTTGCCGTGGGAACAATCCCTTCGCACGCCGGCAAGGTGAGCTTGTCGTAGATATCTTATGACATCACTGGGAAATACTCATGTCTTCATTTTTTTTGTAATAATTTTATTATAATTTATTATATATGTCTTCATGCACTGTTCTGGAAATGAAACAACAGTATGAACAATGTTGTTGTTGTTGACTTTATTTGTACTCATTACCGGTATGTATAATGAGCCGAAGACTCGAGGTGAATACATCAGAGATGGGAAGACTATGTAAACGATCTCTGATCAAAATCTAAATTCTCATGTGTATTCTTTGAATTCTATAGGAGAATTTGGATTTGGATCACAATTTCAACAATGTTTTTGATTTTTGTTGTTTTTACAGGATTTCAATCTCAAGGTGACTCTACCTGGTCTAGAGGAAGACACGCAGAGCTTAAAGATTAGGCTCCTTCCTGGTAATGAACATGCAGTATTATATTAGTATGTTCATTGTATGATGACTATTAGTGTTCATAGTTTACACTGCTTCTAGAATCCCTGGGATTTAGTCTTATCACATCATTGTGAACCCTGGATGATGAAGATGATGATAGATGTTAGATGCTGGTTGCAGTGATGTTGATATTGATGATGATGATGATGACAATGGTGGATGTGGTGGTAGTGATGATGACAGTAATAATAATGGTGGTGGTGATGATAATGAAATATAATTGAATAAGTTAATTCAATATAATTGAAATATTGTATATTTAGTATAGTGCATTATGCCATACGGCCTCTACATGTATATATGTAAACCAGTTTTATAACTGTTAGTACCCCATGTATATTAAAATAATAAAGTTGATTGATTAATTGATGATGCAAAAGGTGATGAAAACAATCATGATTTACTGCATAAAAATCATTTCACCCACCGTAGGTCCACCAGAAAAGTTAGTTGTAGCACCACCATCGTCAGAGATCACCATTGAGAATGGAGACACATTAGACATTCATGTCCAAGTGCAGGACAAGGCTGGGAACATTACTGTCAGCCCAAGGCTTAACGTTGTGTGCAAGGTACTGTAGTAGAAATCACACCTGCATTTTGTTGTCAAGTTTTGTTCACAGTTGAAGGGCTCCTGGCTCCTGCAACAACAGTGTAAGTGATCAAAACTTAAATTCTCCTGTGTGTTCTTTGAATTCCACAGAAGAATTTGGATTTTGATCACAAGTCACTTACAGTGTTTTTCCACAGAGCCATTCAGTTGTTTTTATGACATAATGATCACAAAAGCAGCTTGTAAGGGAATGATCGTGGTCTGTTATGGGATCATTGTAGCTTGTAAGGGAATGACTGTGGTCTGTTATGGGATCATTGTAGCTTGTAAGGGAATGACCGTGGTCTGTTATGGGATCATTGTAGCTTGTAAGGGAATGACCGTGGTCTGTTATGGGGTCATTGTTAGTTACTCTTACTAGCTCATGTACTGGGAACTCTCTCAAAGTTCTCATACAAATGTATTGTTTCATTAGCTGAGTGGCCATCCAAATCTTCCCACATACTCTGCCGACTGTAGCTCGTCAGGAAAATGTGCCTTGACGGGCCCAAACATCTCTCTCCAACTCCCCAACCACAAAGCTGTGATAAAACTTAAGGCCAAGATAGAACTTCAACATCACAAGGAAGTGACTCCCATTGAAAAGACTATTATAGTGACACCAAGTAGAAAGGCTGGTCACATCCAGGTATTCTATCAGGCACCAGTGTCTAAACAAAAGATAAAGATAGAAGATGGACAGGATATACAGTGTGTTGCTGGACATACTATCTCTGGCTTGAGTAAGTTTTTGTCTGACTAGTGTGTTTCTGACTGACCAACTAACTGATTGATTGCCTAAGTGTGACTGACTGTGACTGACTGACTGACTGACTGACGGACTGACTGTGACTGACTGACTGACTGACTGACTGACTGACTGACTGACTGTGACTGACTGACTGACTGACTGACTGTGACTGACTGACTGACTGACTGACTGACTGTGAATGACTGACTGACTGACTGACTGACTGACTGTGAATGACTGACTGTGACTGACTGACTGTGACTGATTGACTGACTGACTGTGATTGACTGACTGACTGTGATTGACTGACTGTGACTGACTGACTGTGACTGACTGACTGTGACTGACTGACTGACTGTGACTGATTGACTGTGACTGATTGACTGACTGACTGTGACTGACTGACTGTGACTGACTGTGACTGATTGACTGCCTGACTGTGACTGATTGACTGACTGTGACTGACTGACTGTGACTGATTGACTGACTGACTGACTGTCACTGACTGACTGACTGTGATTGACTGACTGTGACTGTGACTGACTGACTGTGACTGACTGATTGACTGACTGTCACTGACTGTCACTGACTGACTGACTGACTGACTGTGATTGACTGACTGTGACTGACTGACTGTGACTGACTGACTGACTTTAACTGACTGACTAACTTAGTCATTCCCTTACTATTTATTCTAAACAGGTATCAAGATACTAGATGAAGGGAACAGAGAGTTAACCATTGATCATTCACTAATGAACAAGTTAAAAGTAAGTTGAAGACATGATTCAGTTATTATATTTATTTATACCTTCAATCAATAATCTAGTATTTTCCATTCTAGTTTAATTGGGTCCAGAAGGTTTCTAAAGACATGTTAAAACAAGGACTACTACCAGATGTCAAGGTGAGCTCTTCCTGATGACTATTGTCAGGGATTGTGTGTTGTTGTTTTTGCCTGTTATTTTCTGCTCCCAGTTTTGTAAATTTATAGAAAGGCCATAACGAGAAGATTGCTCATGACGTTTCATCAACTTTGCAGTCATATTCAAGATTAAATATCATGAATAACCTTGTGATTGCCTTTCTATTCCATTTGCATTCCCACATTAATATTGTTGTCAATTTGATTACATGAATTGCAGACACCTATAACTGTTAGTGAGACAAAGTATTGTCAGGTCAATATGTTAGGCTCTGTTGGACTGGATTTCTCATTCACAATCAAGTTAGTACAGTATTGATTATGTAGAGAATACCTTATTCATACTTATTTTTACGCGTACTTAATTTCGCGATTTTGGTAAGACAGCATTTCGCGAGGCTTTATTTGTGCATTTTTGATAAGAGAAAATGAAAAAGGAGCATTAAATTTTGCGAAAGTGGTGTCAACAACATTTTATTTTCCTGAAAAAAACTGATTTCTATGCAAACAGGCTAAAACTCTAGATTTCACACGCCAAACGTTGCCGCCTAACGTTATAAACTTGTACGTAAAACAGACAAAAACGTTGCGTTGCACTAAACGGTTGCTTGCAAATTGTAGTATTATGTTGTTGAATAAGTCATTTAAAAAAATCGTATTTAATAATTATGATAGTATGCTAGTTGGTTTCTACTAAAATGATATAATATCACAGTGGGAATATGCATTCATTAGTTAGTTAACTATGTAGTATTTGATATATTACAGACCAATACCTGATGAACCATACTTGCTAAAGTGCAGCTGCGTTAATCCTAAGCTAAGATTTGGTGAACCATTACAAGCTGACATTGTGGCTGTTGTTACTGACAGACATGGTAACAAGATAACAAAGGTCAGAAACATCGGATCTCAACTTAGAGTACCGTATTCACCATATTCACCGTATTCATCGGCGTACAAGCCACACTTTTTTCCGAAAATCGTGATCCAAAGTTGGGGGTGGTGCGGCTTATCTGCGAGAACATCGGGAATTGGTGCCAGAAATTTGCATACAATTAGCATAAAAGTATAGAAGAGTACGCACATCATTTGTGTGTTTATTACTATTAGTTACTGCCAAACTCGGGGTGCGGCTTAAATCTGCAAGTGCGGCTTATATGCTGGTGAATATGGTACCTTATCTTTTATATCAGCTATTTAATATTAAAGTGTCCTGATTAGTATAGATAAGCTTGAAGAATTTGACACATTAATAAAGTTTATGTATGTATTGTATGCATGTATGTTCCAGGGTTTTCACAGGGTGTTTGTTAGGCTCTAGATTAATGTGACTGGTTACCTACTTTGCCGCCAGGAACAGCCACGTCCCTGGTGGTGGCATTAGAGCACCTAAGCCCAACCTCATCTTCGCCGATGAGTTTAAACAGGCACAAGTTTCTAATTGGTGAATATTGTTTCATCATCAGCTGCCAACAGGAGCTCTCAAACTGTTACATGTGTCTGCAACAGGTCTAACGGAAAAAGAAGTTGGCGTAGGAGTTTCTCAGGTAGGTTGAGCAATGCTGCTGCTAAGGTTGCACTTGACTATAATTCTATTTATCCTGGAATGCACTGTTTTAATTGAAACAATTTATTATTATTATTATTATAAATGAGCCTGTGTCCTCGGTGTTTTACTGGTGCTGTTGTTATTGTGCTCACTTGTAGTGTTTATAAACAAGCCATTAGCGACACATGACGACCACTCCAGCAAGCCATTGCTAAATAAGGATATTGTATTGTATTGTATTGTGCTCACTTGCAGTGTTTATAAACAAGCCATTAGCGACACATGACGACCACTCCAGCAAGCCATTGCTAAATAAGGATATTGTATTGTATTGTATTGTGCTCACTTGCAGTGTTTATAAACAAGCCATTAGCGACACATGACGACCACTCCAGCAAGCCATTGCTAAATAAGGATATTGTATTGTATTGTATTGTGCTCACTTGCAGTGTTTATAAACAAGCCATTAGCGACACATGACGACCACTCCTGCAAGCCATTGCTATATAAGGATATTGTATTGTATTGTATTGTGCTCACTTGCAGTGTTTATAAACAAGCCATTAGCGACACATGACGACCACTCCAGCAAGCCATTGCTATATAAGGATATTGTATTGTATTGTATTGTGTTCACTTGCAGTGTTTATAAACAAGCCATTAGCGACACATGACGACCACTCCTGCAAGCCATTGCTAAATAAGGATATTGTATTGTATTGTATTGTGCTCACTTGCAGTGTTTATAAACAAGCCATTAGCGACACATGACGACCACTCCAGCAAGCCATTGCTATATAAGGATATTGTATTGGCTGTCAGATCTGACTGCAAATTCTCCATTTTCAATGGCTTCTTCTTGAGTAAATGCAAACGTTATGTGTTATCCTCTGGAAATAAAGTTTATTATATTATTAAACTCATCGGCAATGATGAGGTTGGGCTTAGGTGCTCTGATGCCACCACGAGGGACGCGCCTGTCCCCGGCGGCATAGGAGGTCACCATGGTAACCATCCACGGTCCACCACCTAGCACCTGTCATACTGACCGCAGTCAGGAGTTTTATACTTACCTGTAATACTTACCACCAGGGGAGGTGGGTGGGAGCAAAACCACCAATCCAACAGTACTGGATCGCGCGCTGATCCAAACTGAACTCCACGTGAGTCGGCCCTGCAGCAAGGAGGGGGCACCCCGTAGCACCAATTTAACCGCTGACCATTTAGCCAATGCAAGGATCGCGCGCTGATCCTAAATAAACTCCACGTGAGCCGGCAATGCAGGCACCCTGCAGCAACAGCCAAGCAGGCCAGCGCGCCTTGATTTTAACTTTGCCTAAATTACATTTAGCCACATTTAAACTCATCGGCAATGATGAGGTTGGGCTTAGGTGCTCTGATGCCACCACGAGGGACGCGCCTGTCCCCGGCGGCATAGGAGGTCACCATGGTAACCATCCACGGTCCACCACCAATAAGGTGCTTGGAAGAGGAGGGACCGTGAGGGGGAACCATGGGACCTCCCGTCCAAACCACCCAAGCACGAACCACAATTAATACATACCAGAGAAGCCCAATGTGTCATGCCAGGAGATGCGATACGTCGGCCAGTGCCTCTGATGGCGTATGAATGTAGAGCTGATAGGCATTGCTAGTCCAGCGTCCTAATGACTGTATAAGGTGATCGGGTACACCATTCCTGGCAGCAACTGTCGCAGCACCAATGCGGAAGCTATGGCTTGAGAAATTGCCAGGGATACCCGCACCTTCGATAATACTGCGCAGCCAAGACGTTAGTAATGAACGAGAGAGAGGTAGGCCAGATTGACGAATAAACAGAGGGCCAGGGGAGTTGCCCCTGCGTACCAAATAGTCTAGGGTTGCCTCCACAGCACAGAGGGTGGTACTGCCCCGACCAATGTGCACAAAGCAACCTTGACGAAAAGGATCGGTCTTAGACGCCTTGATACGAATCCTTAGACAGGTAGGTTGGGTTGCAGAGTCGACAGAGATGTCGCTGACTTGTAGATGCTGGGCCGATGAAAAGCTAGCCAGGTTTGGGACCGTGAACTCAGATGCTCTGAGGAATCCAAAGTAGCCAATGTTACAAGCCGCCCAGAACATGCAGTGGTCAAAAGTAGCCAGATCCAATGAATTTCGAATCACCAGCATGATTTTGTCTGTGACTGGAAGGCGTTCTCGCCGGGCTGAACCCTGGACACGTTTGACCCCTCGCACCACTCTTTGTAATCTCGGGCAGTCCAATAGGGGATCCCGTAACCCCTGCTCAATGTGCAAGGCTCTGACAGCGGATAAATAAACTTTAATGGAATTATGCTGAATCGAACCTGCCAGGAATGAAGCGAACAGGCAGAGAGTCCATTCGTCAGCTGGACAAGGTGAACCGGAGGCATGCACTTTGCCTAGTTGGTGGCAGAAATTTGTAAACTTGCGCTGAGCAGAGGCATATGAACGTCGGGTAGATGGGGCTAGGCCCTGTCGTAGGTACTCTTGGCACCGGAGTTCGAGAGAGGAGACGTCAGCTCCCATAACAAGGCCTTCGGGATCGGTACTGGATGTGGATTGGCCATGGGCGCAAGTTGTCGGAACTCCTGCCAATTAAAACGGGAAAGAGCATCAGCCACAGAATTCTGGATACCGGGAATATGCTGAGCTGCAAAGGTAAAGTTATAGCACGCCGCTGATGAGAGGAGATGACGAACAAGATGCATAATGCATGGGACTCTAGAAGTCCTTGAGTTCAGAATCGCAACAACGGCTTCGTTGTCAGATCGAAAAAGCACATGCAACTTAACCCATTTAGCCCCCCATAGGTCTGCAGCGATCACGATGGGAAAGAGCTCTTTGTAGGCAATTGACATGTCTTTCTGAGGCTCAGACCAAATGCCATTAAACCATTCGAGACCATGGAACGCCCCATACCCAATGGATCCTGCAGCATCCGCTGTGACTTCTACATCTGTTGAGAGGGACAAACCTGGGAAGAGCCAGAACTGGACACCATGCCAATGAGTTAACAATGTATGCCACCATAGGAGGTCCTGTCGGAACTCCTTGTTCAAGCGGATGGGGTGGTCCTTATTGCGGAAGCAGCAGAGGAGATCAATCATGCGTCTAATAAAGGACCTGCCTGGCCAAACCACTTTAGCTGCATGGTGGAGATGACCAATGAGCGATTCCAATTGATGTCGATTACACCAGCGTCGTGGCACCCACGACTGAATAAGGGATTTTAAAGCAATAAGTTTGTCCTCGGGGAGACGAGCGGTAAGGTCCTCTGAATTAAGAAGAATACCAAGTACCACTAGAGAGGTTGCTGGCCCCTCACATTTCTTTGGGTGTAGAGGGAGACCTAACTTGTTGCAGACTATAAGAGATGTGGCTAGGTCTTGGGCACAGACGGAACTGTCAGGTGGACCTGCCAAAATGAAATCATCCAAGTAATGAACGATATCTGACACACTGTGATTGTTTATCAGGATCCATTCCACCATGGTTGCCACAGAATTGAAGATGAAAGGAGCAGACCTGAGTCCAAATGGTAGCACAAGGTCAACGAAAAATTTTCCCCGCCATTTAAGACCAAGGAGTCGACGATCTTCAGGGTGAACTGGAATATTGCGGTACGCTGCTTCTACGTCGAACTTAGCCAAGAGGGCCCCTTTTCCATGCTTCGCGACCATACTTATTATTTGATCGAGTCTAATATACTGAAGCATGAACTCCTCCGGATCGATGCCATCATTGACGCTGGTACCCCTGGGTGATGACAGATCAACAATAAGCCTCCATTTGCCTGGTTGCCCCCTTTTTGGAATGACCCCAAAACTGCTGACCTGAAGGTCAGACATAGGAAGGGTAGGGAAGGGACCCGCCACCCTCCTTAAACTAACTTCATTAGCCAAATATTTGTCGATGACCCGAGCATGTTGGTATGCGGACGGTTTGTTGCGTTTGGAAGATTTTAAACTATGGGTGTGCTTAAAGCCGATCTTGAATCCATGGAGCAGGCCGTTTAAAACATAAGACACCCGAGACTTGTCAGGGTGATGTTCGAGCTCCAAAGCAAACTGAGCCACCGACAGTGGAGTGACCGTAGAAACAGGGGGTAGGCAAGTGGCCACTACGGAGGAAGAAAGCAATAACAATTAGCTCATACGATCAGGCAATAGACCCTTCACTAAGAATAACCACAAACTTTAATGAATGTAACAGGCACTGATAATACACATCCACGGCCCAGCGACAAGGCCTCGTATAAGAGGGGGGACGTATGACCTAACTGACAACCCCACTGACAGCTAGGGGTTCAAACATAATCGTAATGTATACATTGGACAATCCTGCAAGTTCTGTACTCTGAATCAATGATATCGATAGGGGGCACTAAGTAGCAAGAGTAATCCTAGTATAATAAACAAACAGTAACAAAATATGGACCAACAAGGGTCATACAGTTCCGTCACTACATTCGCTTGAACTTATCCCGTGATGGTGCAGGGGAATGGGAACGGCGGCGGTCTGAGGACTTGGGCGACTTCCAGCAATCTTTGCCCCGATGAAACCCCGAACAATGGCTACACTTATGGGCATACATGCAGTGTGAGCCAGGGGCACTGCATCGCTCTCGATTCCAGGATCTGCACACTATGTTGGATGATTTTGAACCAACAGGTTCAGATGCATCAGGAAGATCTCGGTCATGAAGAGTGCGAGTCGACGCGCCTGCAGCATGGAAATTAAACAACTGGACGTTGATGTCCGACCAATCCGTCAGCTTGGTCGCAGCTGCATGTTCCCTGAAGGCTTTGTCGTATTGGAGCCAGACTAGACCACTCAAAAGTCGGTACGTGCGCAGAATTAATAACTTGTACGCGGTTAAATCGCGCCAGCGATGCGGGAAGTACGACGTTAGAACCAGTGCATAAATAGAAAAGGCTTCTACCCACGACGTAATATCATCTATGGAGCGACGATTTCGCTTGTTGGAAGTTGTAAGGATAACCCGCCCATCGAATAACAGTTTGGGTTCATTCTCTTTTTCTATCAGATTGGCCGCCATGAGATCGCTCAGATCTACATATTTCCCCGTAACGATTAATTGTACCAATTTATGCGGAATGGGGGAAAACCCAGGCCCAACGACAAAAGGTTGGTCGAGCGTACATGTGGCTGTTGGCGTTGCCGGGGCCATGACTGAACCTGGCGCGCTTGAGGTTGGTACGAAGGTCGCCATTTGTAACGCGGTACTTGACACCGGGTTGACGGCCGGTGAAGCAAAGGTATTCAAAAAGGAAGGCACGACTGACCTACCTTGCGTCCCTGTGTTTGGTAGCGAAGCAATTCCAAACGAAGCACCACCAGCCGACCAAAGGCTACTCGCCTGCGATTGCAAATTTCCTGCAGGCGGGACAGGAATGCCAGCACCAGATGACACTTGAATTGGCTCGGCTGGCCCTGCGATGGCCGCTGATGATGCCCGTACCGCCGCCACGGCTGCCTCGGTAGCGGCAGACCGAATAGCAGCGAGAATCTCCGGCGATAAAGGAGGCGTTGAACTACATGTAGAAGTCGACGTGGTGGCGATCGAAGGTGCTACTATGGTAGACATGGAATTCGATAAGCTTAACGATTGCGAGGAGGGGATCATATTCGTAGCTTCCATCGCTGGAAAAACCGTCGATTGTAAACTATTTCTTGTTAGACGAGGCATCCAAATCGATTTGCAGCACGAATTGAAGGACAAATGACGGCAAAAAACAGCAAAACCACCAATCCAACAGTACTGGATCGCGTGCTGATCCAAACTGAACTCCACGTGAGTCGGCCCTGCAGCAAGGAGGGGGCACCCCGTAGCACCAATTTAACCGCTGACCATTTAGCCAATGCAAGGATCGCGCGCTGATCCTAAATAAACTCCACGTGAGCCGGCAATGCAGGCACCCTGCAGCAACAGCCAAGCAGGCCAGCGCGCCTTGATTTTAACTTTGCCTAAATTACATTATTGTTTCTGTTGTTTCTAGAATGGTTCTATAGTCATAAAGAATATTATGTTTGAAAAAGGACCACTTGGCTCTAAAGAACTTACTATAACATGGGAGAAACTCAAATGCTACCTTAGGCTAGAGGTATGAGATCAGCATGTGTAGTAATCATTGAATTTATCATTATACACAGATGCAGCTCATACTAGTGTACTTGCTAGCTTCCATTTGTAGTGTGTGTGAGTGTACAAACTCCTGCTTTCAGCTCAAGTTAGTAGATTAGCCAAGTTAGTAGATGAATGAATTATTAATGAATATGATAAAGTTTGTATAGTGCATTTGACCTTTTGTCACAGCAATGGTGACTCATATATTTATGTTGTTTGTGTTGTGTCAGGTTATTGCAGGCCCCCCAGCTAAGTTAGCACTTGTCAACATTGATACTACTGAGGTATGTATAATTGAAGAGGTGCCCATGAAAACGGCCTAAGTGACTTCTGATGTTTTTGATGTACAACTACTGACTTCTAATGAAGAAATAGAAAACGAGACAGCGTGCTCTATCGAGTTATAGAAGCACACAGGAATTGGAAGAAGACGAGAGAAGTGTTAGGAGAAGCCGAGTGCTTCTCGCACTTCTCGAGTCTTCTTTCAATTCCCAAAATACAATTATGATTTTAAAGCAAGTTTTCAATTTTGTTCGTTGCAAAAATGTTTGAAGATCTGCGCGCATGTGCACTGTGCTCTCATAGAGCACGCGGAATACGCATCCTTTAGCCAATCAGAGTGCGCGTTATATCATAATAGTTATTTTATAAATACCTATACCAACATGATTGATGATTTTGTATCAATTACTTTCAAATAGTGGGCACTACAGTATTTATAATTTCTGCTTGAAAGCACGCACATCAGTAAACTGTTGATTGAATTGAATAATGTAGGAGTATATGCATGTATACTGGTCTGACATGTTTCTTTTCTCTTTGTTACAGCCTATTTCTGCCTTCAACAATACTGCACTCTTGGTACCCCTGATTGTCCAGCTATGTGATGAGATGGGAAATGCTACGTGCGAAGCAGATGTCAAAGTGATCATGCTGACTGACAAGGGAATTAAGGTGAGGACACATGGTAACATTGCGCACAATATGCTTACAGTGTGTGTCCATGCACCTCTGCAATAATGAGCCGACTTATATGTGACTAAGTGAATATTTAGTCTAAGTTAAGATCAAGGCACAGGCAAGCACTCAGTCGTGTAGTCTCAGGGTCATGCGGCACCTGTATTACTGAATGTGCGTATCTACTCAAGCATGGAAGATGTATACTGGTCAGCAGTCATGTGCCATGCTGCGGGTGCCTCAGGCTATTGCAGGGTCACGTGGCGCTGTAGATCGTTGTGGATCTAAGCAAGCATGTTGCTCTTTTTGTTGGCCTTGTGATACTACCTCTGTAACATTGCGAAATAAAATGTTGCAGAGCAGAGTTTGTCACATGCTGAAATCATGTGAATTCTGGCTATTACAGAGAGGTGGCCGTTGTGATGAGTAGGCCATTAATTGGACTGTACATGTAATTATTGGTTGGTAGTCTAATGATATGTTTCTAATAACAGCTGACACCAAGTCCTGCTCAGCAAAAGACTAACACAAGAGGACAAGCTTCATTTGGACAACCAGTAGTTTCTGCAACAAGGTTTGAATGAGTGTTTCTATTCTATTCTATTCTATTCTATTCTATTCTATTCTATTCTATTCTATTCTATTCTATTCTATTCTATTCTATTCTATTCTATTCTATTCTATTCTATTCTATTCTATTCTATTCTATTCTATTCTATTCTATTCTATTCTATTCTATTCTATTCTTCTCTTCTATTCTATTCTATTTCTATTTCTATTCTATTTCTGTTCTATTCTATTCTGTTCTATTCAATTTCTATTCTATTCCTATTCTGTTCTGTTCTATTCTATTTCTATTCTATTCTATTTCTATTCTATTGTGCTATCAATAGGTTGTACACATAAGGAAGTAATGTTGTGTTGTCAAGGAGATGTTTTGTAGGAAGAGATCAAAACAACGTAGGCAGCTCTAGGCTCAGGTTTCAAGCCGCCACCCCATTTTCCAACATGTTGAGTTTGCCTGATAAATTGCAGGCGGTAAAGCTATCCAGTGATGTTGCCAGTGCTTCTTGACACCCCTGGTCATGCCTTATGCTTCACGTGTCATTTCTTATTATTATTGTACATTTGCTTCCATAGAGGTGTTTATGGCATTCGCATCAAGGCTTTATGTCCACCCAGGTCTACACTGGAAGCTCCTGTAATAAGCATTAGGTGAGGTTACTCTTTGAAATCTCTGGATGATGGTGATGATAGTCTTGTATAGAAATAATACAATAAATAAAAATGATGTTTGTGTTTCAAGGGTTCAGCCAGACCCATCCAAGCCTGTGCTTCTTAATGTCACATTTAACACCAAAGCTGCTTGTCAAGTAGGAGAATTACTACCAGGTAATACACCTTAATAACTATTTATATCATTACAGTGATGATTACATGATGCTGCTGCCGATGATAATGATGGAGGCTGATGATAATAATGATGGATGATGATGATGATGATGATAATAATGATGATAATGGTGATGCTGGTAATGATGATAATGATGCTGCTGATAATGATGATAATATTGATGAATGCTGCTGCTGATAATGATGCTGCTGATAATAATGATGATAATACTGTTTGATGATGCTGCTGCTGATGCTGATGATAATAATGATGATGATAATACTGATTGATGATGCTGCTGATAATGATGCTGATGATAATAATGATGATAATACTGATTGATGATGCTGCTGATAATGATGATGATAATACTGATTGATGATGCTGCTGATAATGATGCTGCTGATAATAATGATGATAATACTAATTGATGATGCTGCTGATAATGATGCTGATGATAATGATGATAATACTGATTGATGATGCTGCTGATAATGATGCTGATGATAATAATGATGATATTACTGATTGATGATGCTGCTGATAATGATGCTGATGATAATAATGATGATAATACTGATTGATGATGCTGATAATGATGCTGCTGATGATGGTAATGATGATGTTGATGATGATGATAATACTGATTGATGCTGATGATAATACTGATAGTAATAAGAATTGCATGCGGTAAAGCTACATGTATCTAGTGATAACTGATGCTGATAATGATGCTGCTACTGATAATGATCTTTCAACATGATGATCACAATAATATAATAATGATTTGTAGACCTAAAGGCCAGTGCAAACACTCTCAACGTCGCCAACAATGTTGCATGAGGTGTTGAAAGGATTCAACAATAATTCAACGTTGTTGAGCTACAATACGCTTCAACGATCACAGTCCCAACATGCCAGGAGCATTTGCAAGGGCCTTAATGCTCATTATTATTTTATGTTGTCATAACAGTGGTTGCAGCACATGTCATTGCTGAAGACGAGACAGTTCTCAAGTCAGCTAGTGCTAAAGACCTGGTGCTTAAGATATGGCATACTAGAGATGGACCACCCTCCGAGAAACCACCACCCAGGGTATGCACCTAACACATAATCAATCCCAACGCAATGGCCATGTTGGTGGTACAAACAAGAACAGCAAATGAGGAATGCTTTGTTATCGGGAACCAACATGGCCACCATGACGTCATGTATAACCATGTTGGTGGTACAAACAAAAGAAGCTAATGAGGAATGCTTTCATACCGGGAACCAACATGGCCGCCATGACGTCACGTGCAGCCATGTTGGTGGTACAAACAAGAACAGCTAATGAGGAATGCTTTGTTACCGGGAACCAACATGGCTGCCATGACATCATTGCACACTTGCAACACTATGAAAGGAACCAGGGAGAAACTGGAGGATTCTGTTTTTTGTTCCCACTGTGGCAGATTCAAATAATAAAGTTGTTCTTTGTGTTTATTTCCAGGCTACTACACTATACCCATCAAGAAAGGCAGCAGGAGACAAGGAGGGAATGTTCAGTTTTAGGTATTGGTGATAAGAATAGTGATACTTATGATGATGGTGGTTGTGGTGGTGGTGGTCATGATGATAATAATAATGATAGTGGTGGTGGTGATTGTGGTGGTAGTGGTTATGATGATGGTGGTAGTGGTGGTGGTGGTCATGATGATAATAATAATGATAGTGGTGGTGGTGATTGTGGTGGTAGTGGTTATGATGATGATGGTGGTTGTGGTGGTGGTGGCCATGATGATAATAATAATGATAGTGGTGGTGGTGATTGTGGTGGTAGTGGTTATGATGATGATTGTGGTGGTGGTGGTCATGATGATAATAATAATGATGGTGGTGGTGGTGATTGTGGTGTGTAGTGTGGTTATGATGATGATGGTGGTTGTGGTGGTGGTGGTCATGATGATAATAATAATGATGGTGGTGGTGGTAGTGGTTATGATGATGATGGTGGTAGTGGTGGTGGTGGTCATGATGATAATAATGATGGTGGTGGTGGTGATTGTGGTGGTAGTGGTGATGATGATGATGATAGCAATGGTGGTCATGATGATAATAATAATGATGGTGGTGGTGGTGGTGATTGTGGTGGTAGTGGTGATGATGATGATGAATGCAATGGTGGTCATGATGATAATAATAGTGGTGGTGATGGTGGTGGTGATGGTGGTGGTAGTGGTTATGATGATGATGATGATGTTCAGAATGTTGATGATGATGATTGGTGGTGGTGGTAGTGGTTATGATGATCAGGATGATGGTGGTGGTGATAGTGGTGATGATGATGGTTGTGGTGATGGTTATCATGGTGATAGTGGTAGTAGTTGTGGTAGTGGTTATGTTGATAATGATAGTGATGATGATGGTTATCATGGTGATAGTGGTAGTAGTTGTGGTAGTGGTTATGATGATGATGGTTGTGGTGATGGTTATCATGGTGATAGTGGTAGTAGTTGTGGTAGTGGTTATGATGATGATGATGGTTGTAGTGATGGTTATCATGGTGATAGTGGTAGTAGTTGTGGTAGTGGTTATGATGATGTTGATGATTGTGGTGGTAGTGGTTGTGGTGGTGTTTGATCCTACATTAAAGATACTGTTATTGTAGGGATCTCAAAGTACCTGATGTCTCTGGTCCTCATTGCATGGTTGTCCAGTATGGTCCTGGAGGATCTCTGTGCTTGACAAGTAAAATGGTAAATACTTTGACCTCTGGTCTTATGCACCTATCAATGTAAGCCTCAGGTGGGAGGGGGAGAGGGTCTTATGCACCTATCGATGTTAAGCGGAGGGGGAGGGGGTGAAACGAAGTTTCAGCTCATAGCATATGACACTGCAGAAGAAATGACAATAAAAATATAATCGATTGTTTTCTAAGATTTTGTTTGGAAAATGCATTGGATGGCACGGCTCTTGCAATCCAATGCATTTTCCAAACAAAATCTTAGAAAACGATCGATTATATTTTTTTGTCATTTCTCATGTCAGACATGAGCTGAAACTTCGTCCTTTTACTAATTTTGAGCCGCTCTTTTCATTTCTGGAGTTCATTTTGACACTGCTGTTCGATTTAAGGGGGTTGGGGTCACGTGACCTCTTAGTGCAAGTTGCCTATTATGTGACAGTAGTATACCACTATTGACACTTTATTTGTGATTACAGATAACATTTACAGCGGATGCTGGTCCCCCAGTAAGACTAGAGCCAGAATCTGTACCACCAACTCCCACCGTGTCTAACACTAGTAGACTTACTGGCAGATACCTGGTCAGGACTCTAAGGTTGAATCTCAAGGTTAGATTATGAATGAGTGGAGTGTCATTTAGTATTTGCTGGGTATTTTGTGTTTCGCTGTGTTACATGTAGCAATAAATTATTATTATTTCTAGAATCTACAGAATTTGTCTGTTTGTAGCACACCTCACTGTATTTTCGTCTTTTTCTTTTCTCATGTGTCGTCCTCATGAACCCTTCCATGCACTGGTTTGTCTCAATTCCTGCCTACCTTCACTCTGATGTTTCTTTCCTTTCCTTCCTATTTATTCATTTATCCTACCATTTATTCAGTCAGTCAGTCAGTCAGTCATGCATCCATCCTTTCATTTATTCATCCATTCATTCAGTTATCCATCCTTTCATTTATTCATCCATTCATTCAGTCATCCATCCATCCATCCTTTCATTTATCCATTCATTCAATCATCCATCCATCCTTTCATTTATTCATCCATTCAGTCATCCATCCATCCTTTCATTTATTCATCCATTCAGTCATCCATCCATCCTTTCATTTATTCATCCATTCATTCAGTCATCCATCCATCCTTTCATTCATTTATTCATCCATTCAGTCATCCATCATCCATCCATCCTTTCATTTATTCATCCATTCATTCAGTCATCCATCCATCCTTTCATTCATTTATTCATCCATCCATCCATCCATCCTTTCATTTTTTCATCCATTCATTCAGTCATCCATCCATCCTTTCATTTATTTATTCATTCATTCTTAACAGTCGTGATACTCTGGTGTAGACTAGATATCTAAAAACTATTTCATTTTCAGGATAAATTTGATAACAATGCCGGTGAAAATCTTCAAGGCAAAGTACTGATACGAATAACTAGTCCAATTGATGGCATTGATGAAATTCCCACGCTTGCAAATGCTTCGCGTCACAACCAAATTGAAGTCTCACTCGTTAAAGGCGTGGCCATCGTTCAGAACTTGTATGTCCAAGAAAACACCAACGGCAAGGATGGACAAGAATATTTACTGAACTTTCAAGCTGTGTTAGGAGCAAGGGCAGTACCCCATCCAGTACCTCCCTTTACACTGGCTTTCCTCTTTTATAATGGTGAGTATACAATGTATATGACTGACTGACTCAGTGACTGACTTAGTGACTCAATGACTGAGTGACTGACTGACTTACTACTGACTTAGTGACTGACTGACTCAGTGACTGACTAAATTACTGACTGACTCAGTGATTGACTCAATGATGGACTCAGTGACTGACTTTCTGTGATTGACTGACTCAGTGACAGACTCAGTGACTGACTGATTCAGTTACTGACTGACTCAGTGACTCAATGACTGAGTGACTGACTCAATGACTAACTCACTGACTGACTGATTCAATGGCTAACTCACTCACTCACTCACTACATGCTTTGTTGTCAAATTAGATGTACGTAAGCAGCAACAGATGGCCCAATTAACTAAAGAACGAGATCACTTGTTTGAGACTATTCGTACCTACAGATCATTGTTTGATACCACAAGACAGCTCATCCAAGAAATGAGAGGTACAAACAAGCTCATTACGATAATCAACCAGAATTGTTTGCTCTAGACATGTGTTGGTATCCCAGGGGGGGGGGGGGGGGTTGTCTAGACATGTGTTGGTACTCCAGGGGGGTTTGTCTAGACATGTGTTGGTACTCCAGGGGGGTTTGTCTACTAGACATGTGTTGGTACTCCAGGGGGGTTGTCTAGACATGTGTTGGTACTCCAGGGGGGGTTGTCTAGACATGTGTTGGTACTCCAGGGGGGTTTGTCTAGACATGTGTTGGTACTCCAGGGGGATTTGTCTAGACATGTGTTGGTACTCCAGGGGGTTTGTCTAGACATGTGTTGGTACTCCAGGGGGGTTTGTCTAGACATGTGTTGGTACTCCAGGGGGGTTTGTCTAGACATGTGTTGGTACTCCAGGGGGGTTTGTCTAGACATGTGTTGGTACTCCAGGGGGGTTTGTCTAGACATGTGTTGGTACTCCAGGGGGGTAGTCTAGACGTGTGTTGGTACCCCAGGGGGGTTTGTCTAGACATGTGTTGGTACTCCAGGGGGGTTTGTCTAGACATGTGTTGGTACTCCAGGGGGGTTTGTCTAGACATGTGTTGGTACTCCAAGGGGGGTTTGTCTAGACATGTGTTGGGGTACTCCAGGGGGGTAGTCTAGACGTGTGTTGGTACCCCAGGGGGGTTTGTCTAGACATGTGTTGGTACTCCATGGGGGTTTGTCTACTAGACATGTGTTGGTACCCCAGAGGGGTAGTCTAGACATGTGTTGGTACCCCAGGGGGGAACGTCCAGGCATGTGTTGATACCCCAGGGGGGTTTGTGTAGACATGTGTTGGTACCCCAGTGGGGTAGTCTAGACATGTGTTGGTACCCCAGGGGGGTTTGTCTAGACATGTGTTGGTACCCCAGTGGGGTAGTCTAGACATGTGTTGGTACCCCAGGGGGGTTTGTCTAGACATGTGTTGGTACCCCAGTGGGGTAGTCTAGACATGTGTTGGTACCCCAGGGGGGTTTGTCTAGACATGTGTTGGTACCCCAGGGGGTAGTCTTGACATGTGTTGGTACCCCAGGGGGGGTAGTCTAGACATTATTCTTGCATTTTAATATTTTCTTTGTTGCCATTTTTTCAGTATCTGTTCATGAGGCTGCACAACAAGAACAAAAATTAAGAGGAGAACTAAAGAAACAGAATGTTACAGATCAACATTTACAATCAGTAAGCATTGAAGCGATAGGAAAAGAAGGGAAAGGAAGAGAAGGGAAGGGAAGGGAAGAGAACAGAAGAGAAGGGAAGAGAAGAGAAGAGAAGGAAAGGGAAGCAAAGAGAAGGGACAAGAAAGAAAGAAAATTAGATGACTATAACTGCTCTACATTGTAGATAATGTTTCTTGCAGACACAAAGTGTAGATTCCAGCATTAACCAAGTATTAACATGACTATAACTGCTCTACATTGTAGATAATGTTTCTGTCTTCTTGCAGACACAAAGTGTAGATTCCAGCATTAACCAAGTATTAACATGACTATAACTGCTCTACATTGTAGATAATGTTTCTTGCAGACACAAAGTGTAGATTCCAGTATTAACCAAGTATTAACATGACTATAACTACTCTACATTGTAGATAATGTTTCTTGCAGACACAAAGTGTAGATTCCAGTATTAACCAAGTATTAACATGACTATAACTACTCTACATTGTAGATAATGTTTCTGTCTTCTTGCAGACACAAAGTGTAGATTCCAGTATTAACCAAGTATTAACATGACTATAACTACTCTACATTGTAGATAATGTTTCTGTCTTCTTGCAGACACAAAGTGTAGATTCCAGTATTAACCAAGTATTAACATGACTATAACTACTCTACATTGTAGATAATGTTTCTTGCAGACACAAAGTGTAGATTCCAGTATTAACCAAGTATTAACATGACTATAACTGCTCTACATTGTAGATAATGTTTCTGTCTTCTTGCAGACACAAAGTGTAGATTCCAGTATTAACCAAGTATTAACATGACTATAACTACTCTACATTGTAGATAATGCTTCTTGCAGACACAAAGTGTAGATTCCAGTATTAACCAAGTATTAACATGACTATAACTGCTCTACATTGTAGATAATGTTTCTGTCTTCTTGCAGACACAAAGTGTAGATTCCAGTATTAACCAAGTATTAACATGACTATAACTACTCTACATTGTAGATAATGTTTCTTGCAGACACAAAGTGTAGATTCCAGTATTAACCAAGTATTAACATGACTATAACTACTCTACATTGTAGATAATGTTTCTGTCTTCTTGCAGACACAAAGTGTAGATTCCAGTATTAACCAAGTATTAACATGACTATAACTACTCTACATTGTAGATAATGTTTCTGTCTTCTTGCAGACACAAAGTGTAGATTCCAGTATTAACCAAGTATTAACATGACTATAACTACTCTACATTGTAGATAATGTTTCTTGCAGACACAAAGTGTAGATTCCAGTATTAACCAAGTATTAACATGACTATAACTACTCTACATTGTAGATAATGTTTCTTGCAGACACAAAGTGTAGATTCCAGTATTAACCAAGTATTAACATGACTATAACTACTCTACATTGTAGATAATGTTTCTGTCTTCTTGCAGACACAAAGTGTAGATTCCAGCATTAACCAAGTATTAACATGACTATAACTACTCTACATTGTAGATAATGTTTCTGTCTTCTTGCAGACACAAAGTGTAGATTCCAGTATTAACCAAGTATTAACATGACTATAACTGCTCTACATTGTAGATAATGTTTCTTGCAGACACAAAGTGTAGATTCCAGTATTAACCAAGTATTAACATGACTATAACTACTCTACATTGTAGATAATGTTTCTTGCAGACACAAAGTGTAGATTCCAGTATTAACCAAGTATTAACATGACTATAACTGCTCTACATTGTAGATAATGTTTCTGTCTTCTTGCAGACACAAAGTGTAGATTCCAGTATTAACCAAGTATTAACATGACTATAACTACTCTACATTGTAGATAATGTTTCTGTCTTCTTGCAGACACAAAGTGTAGATTCCAGCATTAACCAAGTATTAACATGACTATAACTACTCTACATTGTAGATAATGTTTCTTGCAGACACAAAGTGTAGATTCCAGTATTAACCAAGTATTAACATGACTATAACTACTCTACATTGTAGATAATGTTTCTGTCTTCTTGCAGACACAAAGTGTAGATTCCAGTATTAACCAAGTATTAACATGACTATAACTGCTCTACATTGTAGATAATGTTTCTTGCAGACACAAAGTGTAGATTCCAGTATTAACCAAGTATTAACATGACTATAACTACTCTACATTGTAGATAATGTTTCTTGCAGACACAAAGTGTAGATTCCAGTATTAACCAAGTATTAACATGACTATAACTACTCTACATTGTAGATAATGTTTTTCTGTCTTCTTGCAGACACAAAGTGTAGATTCCAGTATTAACCAAGTATTAACATGACTATAACTACTCTACATTGTAGATAATGTTTCTGTCTTCTTGCAGACACAAAGTGTAGATTCCAGTATTAACCAAGTATTAACATGACTATAACTACTCTACATTGTAGATAATGTTTCTTGCAGACACAAAGTGTAGATTCCAGTATTAACCAAGTATTAACATGACTATAACTGCTCTACATTGTAGATAATGTTTCTTGCAGACACAAAGTGTAGATTCCAGTATTAACCAAGTATTAACATGACTATAACTGCTCTACATTGTAGATAATGTTTCTGTCTTCTTGCAGACACAAAGTGTAGATTCCAGTATTAACCAAGTATTAACATGACTATAACTACTCTACATTGTAGATAATGTTTCTGTCTTCTTGCAGACACAAAGTGTAGATTCCAGTATTAACCAAGTATTAACATGACTATAACTACTCTACATTGTAGATAATGTTTCTTGCAGACACAAAGTGTAGATTCCAGTATTAACCAAGTATTAACATGACTATAACTGCTCTACATTGTAGATAATGTTTCTTGCAGACACAAAGTGTAGATTCCAGTATTAACCAAGTATTAACATGACTATAACTGCTCTACATTGTAGATAATGTTTCTTGCAGACACAAAGTGTAGATTCCAGCATTAACCAAGTATTAACATGACTATAACTACTCTACATTGTAGATAATGTTTCTGTCTTCTTGCAGACACAAAGTGTAGATTCCAGTATTAACCAAGTATTAACATGACTATAACTACTCTACATTGTAGATAATGTTTCTTGCAGACACAAAGTGTAGATTCCAGTATTAACCAAGTATTAACATGACTATAACTACTCTACATTGTAGATAATGTTTCTGTCTTCTTGCAGACACAAAGTGTAGATTCCAGCATTAACCAAGTATTAACAAAAATGCTCTAGTTTTTGTGTTATAAATAAGTTTGTACTTATATTTACATGTTTTGAAAGCGAATTTATCAGTCTATCTCTAGTTGAAAAATAAATTTTGCCAAGAGAAAAAACTATAAGAAACTTAGCAAAAGAACGTAGGTCTCTCGCGCGAAAATCTCGAAAAACCCCGTAACATCGAAGCTCCGTTTTCACCTAATTGTTCTTGAGCAAAATGACGCGTTAGGCGTAAACTTTCATCACGCACTTTTTGCCTTGGGCGTCCTTGGGCGTGATTTCGCACTTTTCGCCTATCACGCACTTTTCGCATTTTACGCCTATCACGCACTTTTCGCATTTTACGCCTATCACGCACTTTTCGCATTTTACGCCTATCACGCACTTTTCGCATTTTACGCCTATCACGCACTTTTCGCCTTTGTAGATTTTTAAATTTTCGCTTTATAAAATTAAATACATGTATATAGTTGATTTGTTTTATTAACATTAAATAAAATATATAATTTACTATAACTACAGTGTAGGTTATTTTTGTAGAACATGACAAGAAAGACATTTTGTAGCAATATTAAAATCAGTAACAGAAATGTGAAGTTTCAAGCTGTTTAGCGTTAGGTAGTACCGTGAAGATTACGATTTAATAGTCGTAAGATCCATAAAAGTTTTCAAGACCCTGAACTGACCAAAAGGAAAAATAGGTAAGTACCGTTTTCGCATTGTTTTTTTCAATTGCAGAGCTTGATTATCAACCAAGGCCGCCTATAATTAATGTAGAAACAGAACAAAATAACATGGCTATTCGAGATTTCCTGACTATGTTTTAAATAGTTTATCTAAAAAAGGGTGTTTACCTCGATGTATCTTATAAACTTCGGGCCTTAATCAACGACAAATACGTACATCTCAAATCTCTTGACGATTTCGATTAAATTTTGTTTACCGCTACAAACGCTGCGCTGATCGATGCTTTGACAGCGCTGATAAGAAGTTTGTGAAATTATCAGATCGAGTTCATCCATATTAAAAGTCTTTTGTTTTCATCTAATTCAATGTTGTTAGTTGCATTACTACGGTCAAAGTACTCGAGAGCTACTCAAGGTCAATTCATCATTCAGTTTGGAGCCCAAATGTTTTTAAATTTAAAAAACAATTGATTGGCGGCCGTATCATCGTCTGCCGTCGCTTTGTCTCGCCGTACGCATCCTCTCGCCAAATTTGCATGTCACAAAATAAATTGTTGATCCGTTGTTGAGCACTAGCTGCTTTTAAATTAATATTTAAATGTGAAGGTTTTACGGGAATTTCCACCAATGTTGATGGACACAAACCAAACATGTTGATGGACAAAACCAAGCGATTCTTCACCTAATTCGGCTTGGATCAAGAGAGGCTTCATGAGCTACATTGTGAGCTGATCTTATCAGTTCACGACATTGAAAATTTGTTATTCTATCTTATTTAGAATCTAACCCCAAAGTCGATCTTTATTCTTTTTTGATTTTTTAAAATGACAAACTAACTTTCAATGAAAATCATTTTTTTTAGAATCAGAATCCTGACAATGAGTAAACGGCAAGAACTCAAAGTTTTCGACTACGTGCTCTTATATTTCATTGAAACCGATGAAATCGGAATCATCAAAAGATCGCAAGTTTTAGAGGGATATCAAAATAATATAAAGAAAGACGCGCTATAAGCGAAAAATGCGCGATAGGCGTAAAATGCGCGATAGGCGTAAAATGCGCGATTGGCGTAAAATGCGCGATAGGCGTAAAATGCGCGATAGGCGTAAAATGCGCGATAGGCGTAAAATGCGCGATAGGCGTAAAATGCGCGATAGGCGAAATGGCGCCTAAGGCGAAAAATGCGATCACGCATTTTTCGCCTTAGGCGTGATAATGACAGAGAATCACACAACTTTGGACAACAAAAATATTTCCTCACGCTGTTTATTGGCGGATATTTTGTGGATATCAGATGTACAGACATAAACAACAGCTTGAAATGATAGAGAATTTCAAGTGCATTTGTACCATCAACTTAGTTTTCATGGTAAGCAAATAGGGATTTTTATAACTACAAAAAAACTACGATTTGTCGAATGAAAAAGTACGCAAAAATTGAACATTTTTTCGGTACAGTTCGAAAAAATCGGCATATTATTTTTATTATTGCATCAACAAAAAAAAAACGCTTTTTGTGTATGAATGCACCTTGTTTTTACTATTAAACTACAAATTTATGTTGTGAAAGGATCAGTAGATTTCGATAAAATAAGTAAAAAGTAGCGTGAGAATTTATGTTACGCTCTTGTACACCAACTCCGTGCGCAGGGCCATGACTATAACTGCTCTACATTGTAGATAATGTTTCTTGCAGACACAAAGTGTAGATTCCAGTATTAACCAAGTATTAACATGACTATAACTGCTCTACATTGTAGATAATGTTTCTGTCTTCTTGCAGACACAAAGTGTAGATTCCAGTATTAACCAAGTATTAACATGACTATAACTACTCTACATTGTAGATAATGTTTCTTGCAGACACAAAGTGTAGATTCCAGTATTAACCAAGTATTAACATGACTATAACTACTCTACATTGTAGATAATGTTTCTGTCTTCTTGCAGACACAAAGTGTAGATTCCAGTATTAACCAAGTATTAACATGACTATAACTACTCTACATTGTAGATAATGTTTCTTGCAGACACAAAGTGTAGATTCCAGTATTAACCAAGTATTAACATGACTATAACTGCTCTACATTGTAGATAATGTTTCTGTCTTCTTGCAGACACAAAGTGTAGATTCCAGTATTAACCAAGTATTAACATGACTATAACTACTCTACATTGTAGATAATGTTTCTTGCAGACACAAAGTGTAGATTCCAGTATTAACCAAGTATTAACATGACTATAACTGCTCTACATTGTAGATAATGTTTCTTGCAGACACAAAGTGTAGATTCCAGTATTAACCAAGTATTAACATGACTATAACTACTCTACATTGTAGATAATGTTTCTGTCTTCTTGCAGACACAAAGTGTAGATTCCAGTATTAACCAAGTATTAACATGACTATAACTACTCTACATTGTAGATAATGTTTCTTGCAGACACAAAGTGTAGATTCCAGCATTAACCAAGTATTAACATGACTATAACTACTCTACATTGTAGATAATGTTTCTGTCTTCTTGCAGACACAAAGTGTAGATTCCAGTATTAACCAAGTATTAACATGACTATAACTGCTCTACATTGTAGATAATGTTTCTTGCAGACACAAAGTGTAGATTCCAGTATTAACCAAGTATTAACATGACTATAACTACTCTACATTGTAGATAATGTTTCTTGCAGACACAAAGTGTAGATTCCAGTATTAACCAAGTATTAACATGACTATAACTGCTCTACATTGTAGATAATGTTTCTGTCTTCTTGCAGACACAAAGTGTAGATTCCAGTATTAACCAAGTATTAACATGACTATAACTACTCTACATTGTAGATAATGTTTCTGTCTTCTTGCAGACACAAAGTGTAGATTCCAGCATTAACCAAGTATTAACATGACTATAACTACTCTACATTGTAGATAATGTTTCTTGCAGACACAAAGTGTAGATTCCAGTATTAACCAAGTATTAACATGACTATAACTACTCTACATTGTAGATAATGTTTCTGTCTTCTTGCAGACACAAAGTGTAGATTCCAGTATTAACCAAGTATTAACATGACTATAACTGCTCTACATTGTAGATAATGTTTCTTGCAGACACAAAGTGTAGATTCCAGTATTAACCAAGTATTAACATGACTATAACTACTCTACATTGTAGATAATGTTTCTTGCAGACACAAAGTGTAGATTCCAGTATTAACCAAGTATTAACATGACTATAACTACTCTACATTGTAGATAATGTTTCTGTCTTCTTGCAGACACAAAGTGTAGATTCCAGTATTAACCAAGTATTAACATGACTATAACTACTCTACATTGTAGATAATGTTTCTGTCTTCTTGCAGACACAAAGTGTAGATTCCAGTATTAACCAAGTATTAACATGACTATAACTACTCTACATTGTAGATAATGTTTCTTGCAGACACAAAGTGTAGATTCCAGTATTAACCAAGTATTAACATGACTATAACTGCTCTACATTGTAGATAATGTTTCTTGCAGACACAAAGTGTAGATTCCAGTATTAACCAAGTATTAACATGACTATAACTGCTCTACATTGTAGATAATGTTTCTGTCTTCTTGCAGACACAAAGTGTAGATTCCAGTATTAACCAAGTATTAACATGACTATAACTACTCTACATTGTAGATAATGTTTCTGTCTTCTTGCAGACACAAAGTGTAGATTCCAGTATTAACCAAGTATTAACATGACTATAACTACTCTACATTGTAGATAATGTTTCTTGCAGACACAAAGTGTAGATTCCAGTATTAACCAAGTATTAACATGACTATAACTGCTCTACATTGTAGATAATGTTTCTTGCAGACACAAAGTGTAGATTCCAGTATTAACCAAGTATTAACATGACTATAACTGCTCTACATTGTAGATAATGTTTCTTGCAGACACAAAGTGTAGATTCCAGCATTAACCAAGTATTAACATGACTATAACTACTCTACATTGTAGATAATGTTTCTGTCTTCTTGCAGACACAAAGTGTAGATTCCAGTATTAACCAAGTATTAACATGACTATAACTACTCTACATTGTAGATAATGTTTCTTGCAGACACAAAGTGTAGATTCCAGTATTAACCAAGTATTAACATGACTATAACTACTCTACATTGTAGATAATGTTTCTGTCTTCTTGCAGACACAAAGTGTAGATTCCAGCATTAACCAAGTATTAACAAAAATGCTCTAGTTTTTGTGTTATAAATAAGTTTGTACTTATATTTACATGTTTTGAAAGCGAATTTATCAGTCTATCTCTAGTTGAAAAATAAATTTTGCCAAGAGAAAAAACTATAAGAAACTTAGCAAAAGAACGTAGGTCTCTCGCGCGAAAATCTCGAAAAACCCCGTAACATCGAAGCTCCGTTTTCACCTAATTGTTCTTGAGCAAAATGACGCGTTAGGCGTAAACTTTCATCACGCACTTTTTGCCTTGGGCGTCCTTGGGCGTGATTTCGCACTTTTCGCCTATCACGCACTTTTCGCATTTTACGCCTATCACGCACTTTTCGCATTTTACGCCTATCACGCACTTTTCGCATTTTACGCCTATCACGCACTTTTCGCATTTTACGCCTATCACGCACTTTTCGCCTTTGTAGATTTTTAAATTTTCGCTTTATAAAATTAAATACATGTATATAGTTGATTTGTTTTATTAACATTAAATAAAATATATAATTTACTATAACTACAGTGTAGGTTATTTTTGTAGAACATGACAAGAAAGACATTTTGTAGCAATATTAAAATCAGTAACAGAAATGTGAAGTTTCAAGCTGTTTAGCGTTAGGTAGTACCGTGAAGATTACGATTTAATAGTCGTAAGATCCATAAAAGTTTTCAAGACCCTGAACTGACCAAAAGGAAAAATAGGTAAGTACCGTTTTCGCATTGTTTTTTTCAATTGCAGAGCTTGATTATCAACCAAGGCCGCCTATAATTAATGTAGAAACAGAACAAAATAACATGGCTATTCGAGATTTCCTGACTATGTTTTAAATAGTTTATCTAAAAAAGGGTGTTTACCTCGATGTATCTTATAAACTTCGGGCCTTAATCAACGACAAATACGTACATCTCAAATCTCTTGACGATTTCGATTAAATTTTGTTTACCGCTACAAACGCTGCGCTGATCGATGCTTTGACAGCGCTGATAAGAAGTTTGTGAAATTATCAGATCGAGTTCATCCATATTAAAAGTCTTTTGTTTTCATCTAATTCAATGTTGTTAGTTGCATTACTACGGTCAAAGTACTCGAGAGCTACTCAAGGTCAATTCATCATTCAGTTTGGAGCCCAAATGTTTTTAAATTTAAAAAACAATTGATTGGCGGCCGTATCATCGTCTGCCGTCGCTTTGTCTCGCCGTACGCATCCTCTCGCCAAATTTGCATGTCACAAAATAAATTGTTGATCCGTTGTTGAGCACTAGCTGCTTTTAAATTAATATTTAAATGTGAAGGTTTTACGGGAATTTCCACCAATGTTGATGGACAAAACCAAACATGTTGATGGACAAAACCAAGCGATTCTTCACCTAATTCGGCTTGGATCAAGAGAGGCTTCATGAGCTACATTGTGAGCTGATCTTATCAGTTCACGACATTGAAAATTTGTTATTCTATCTTATTTAGAATCTAACCCCAAAGTCGATCTTTATTCTTTTTTGATTTTTTAAAATGACAAACTAACTTTCAATGAAAATCATTTTTTTTAGAATCAGAATCCTGACAATGAGTAAACGGCAAGAACTCAAAGTTTTCGACTACGTGCTCTTATATTTCATTGAAACCGATGAAATCGGAATCATCAAAAGATCGCAAGTTTTAGAGGGATATCAAAATAATATAAAGAAAGACGCGCTATAAGCGAAAAATGCGCGATAGGCGTAAAATGCGCGATAGGCGTAAAATGCGCGATTGGCGTAAAATGCGCGATAGGCGTAAAATGCGCGATAGGCGTAAAATGCGCGATAGGCGTAAAATGCGCGATAGGCGTAAAATGCGCGATAGGCGAAATGGCGCCTAAGGCGAAAAATGCGATCACGCATTTTTCGCCTTAGGCGTGATAATGACAGAGAATCACACAACTTTGGACAACAAAAATATTTCCTCACGCTGTTTATTGGCGGATATTTTGTGGATATCAGATGTACAGACATAAACAACAGCTTGAAATGATAGAGAATTTCAAGTGCATTTGTACCATCAACTTAGTTTTCATGGTAAGCAAATAGGGATTTTTATAACTACAAAAAAAAACTACGATTTGTCGAATGAAAAAGTACGCAAAAATTGAACATTTTTTCGGTACAGTTCGAAAAAATCGGCATATTATTTTTATTATTGCATCAACAAAAAAAAAACGCTTTTTGTGTATGAATGCACCTTGTTTTTACTATTAAACTACAAATTTATGTTGTGAAAGGATCAGTAGATTTCGATAAAATAAGTAAAAAGTAGCGTGAGAATTTATGTTACGCTCTTGTACACCAACTCCGTGCGCAGGGCCATGACTATAACTGCTCTACATTGTAGATAATGTTTCTTGCAGACACAAAGTGTAGATTCCAGTATTAACCAAGTATTAACATGACTATAACTACTCTACATTGTAGATAATGTTTCTGTCTTCTTGCAGACACAAAGTGTAGATTCCAGTATTAACCAAGTATTAACATGACTATAACTACTCTACATTGTAGATAATGTTTCTTGCAGACACAAAGTGTAGATTCCAGTATTAACCAAGTATTAACATGACTATAACTGCTCTACATTGTAGATAATGTTTCTGTCTTCTTGCAGACACAAAGTGTAGATTCCAGTATTAACCAAGTATTAACATGACTATAACTACTCTACATTGTAGATAATGTTTCTTGCAGACACAAAGTGTAGATTCCAGTATTAACCAAGTATTAACATGACTATAACTGCTCTACATTGTAGATAATGTTTCTTGCAGACACAAAGTGTAGATTCCAGCATTAACCAAGTATTAACATGACTATAACTACTCTACATTGTAGATAATGTTTCTGTCTTCTTGCAGACACAAAGTGTAGATTCCAGTATTAACCAAGTATTAACATGACTATAACTACTCTACATTGTAGATAATGTTTCTTGCAGACACAAAGTGTAGATTCCAGTATTAACCAAGTATTAACATGACTATAACTGCTCTACATTGTAGATAATGTTTCTTGCAGACACAAAGTGTAGATTCCAGCATTAACCAAGTATTAACAAAAATGCTCTAGTTTTTGTGTTATAAATAAGTTTGTACTTATATTTACATGTTTTGAAAGCGAATTTATCAGTCTATCTCTAGTTGAAAAATAAATTTTGCCAAGAGAAAAAACTATAAGAAACTTAGCAAAAGAACGTAGGTCTCTCGCGCGAAAATCTCGAAAAACCCCGTAACATCGAAGCTCCGTTTTCACCTAATTGTTCTTGAGCAAAATGACGCGTTAGGCGTAAACTTTCATCACGCACTTTTTGCCTTGGGCGTCCTTGGGCGTGATTTCGCACTTTTCGCCTATCACGCACTTTTCGCATTTTACGCCTATCACGCACTTTTCGCATTTTACGCCTATCACGCACTTTTCGCATTTTACGCCTATCACGCACTTTTCGCATTTTACGCCTATCACGCACTTTTCGCCTTTGTAGATTTTTAAATTTTCGCTTTATAAAATTAAATACATGTATATAGTTGATTTGTTTTATTAACATTAAATAAAATATATAATTTACTATAACTACAGTGTAGGTTATTTTTGTAGAACATGACAAGAAAGACATTTTGTAGCAATATTAAAATCAGTAACAGAAATGTGAAGTTTCAAGCTGTTTAGCGTTAGGTAGTACCGTGAAGATTACGATTTAATAGTCGTAAGATCCATAAAAGTTTTCAAGACCCTGAACTGACCAAAAGGAAAAATAGGTAAGTACCGTTTTCGCATTGTTTTTTTCAATTGCAGAGCTTGATTATCAACCAAGGCCGCCTATAATTAATGTAGAAACAGAACAAAATAACATGGCTATTCGAGATTTCCTGACTATGTTTTAAATAGTTTATCTAAAAAAGGGTGTTTACCTCGATGTATCTTATAAACTTCGGGCCTTAATCAACGACAAATACGTACATCTCAAATCTCTTGACGATTTCGATTAAATTTTGTTTACCGCTACAAACGCTGCGCTGATCGATGCTTTGACAGCGCTGATAAGAAGTTTGTGAAATTATCAGATCGAGTTCATCCATATTAAAAGTCTTTTGTTTTCATCTAATTCAATGTTGTTAGTTGCATTACTACGGTCAAAGTACTCGAGAGCTACTCAAGGTCAATTCATCATTCAGTTTGGAGCCCAAATGTTTTTAAATTTAAAAAACAATTGATTGGCGGCCGTATCATCGTCTGCCGTCGCTTTGTCTCGCCGTACGCATCCTCTCGCCAAATTTGCATGTCACAAAATAAATTGTTGATCCGTTGTTGAGCACTAGCTGCTTTTAAATTAATATTTAAATGTGAAGGTTTTACGGGAATTTCCACCAATGTTGATGGACAAAACCAAACATGTTGATGGACAAAACCAAGCGATTCTTCACCTAATTCGGCTTGGATCAAGAGAGGCTTCATGAGCTACATTGTGAGCTGATCTTATCAGTTCACGACATTGAAAATTTGTTATTCTATCTTATTTAGAATCTAACCCCAAAGTCGATCTTTATTCTTTTTTGATTTTTTAAAATGACAAACTAACTTTCAATGAAAATCATTTTTTTTAGAATCAGAATCCTGACAATGAGTAAACGGCAAGAACTCAAAGTTTTCGACTACGTGCTCTTATATTTCATTGAAACCGATGAAATCGGAATCATCAAAAGATCGCAAGTTTTAGAGGGATATCAAAATAATATAAAGAAAGACGCGCTATAAGCGAAAAATGCGCGATAGGCGTAAAATGCGCGATAGGCGTAAAATGCGCGATTGGCGTAAAATGCGCGATAGGCGTAAAATGCGCGATAGGCGTAAAATGCGCGATAGGCGTAAAATGCGCGATAGGCGTAAAATGCGCGATAGGCGAAATGGCGCCTAAGGCGAAAAATGCGATCACGCATTTTTCGCCTTAGGCGTGATAATGACAGAGAATCACACAACTTTGGACAACAAAAATATTTCCTCACGCTGTTTATTGGCGGATATTTTGTGGATATCAGATGTACAGACATAAACAACAGCTTGAAATGATAGAGAATTTCAAGTGCATTTGTACCATCAACTTAGTTTTCATGGTAAGCAAATAGGGATTTTTATAACTACAAAAAAACTACGATTTGTCGAATGAAAAAGTACGCAAAAATTGAACATTTTTTCGGTACAGTTCGAAAAAATCGGCATATTATTTTTATTATTGCATCAACAAAAAAAACGCTTTTTGTGTATGAATGCACCTTGTTTTTACTATTAAACTACAAATTTATGTTGTGAAAGGATCAGTAGATTTCGATAAAATAAGTAAAAAGTAGCGTGAGAATTTATGTTACGCTCTTGTACACCAACTCCGTGCGCAGGGCCATGACTATAACTGCTCTACATTGTAGATAATGTTTCTTGCAGACACAAAGTGTAGATTCCAGTATTAACCAAGTATTAACATGACTATAACTACTCTACATTGTAGATAATGTTTCTGTCTTCTTGCAGACACAAAGTGTAGATTCCAGTATTAACCAAGTATTAACATGACTATAACTACTCTACATTGTAGATAATGTTTCTTGCAGACACAAAGTGTAGATTCCAGCATTAACCAAGTATTAACATGACTATAACTGCTCTACATTGTAGATAATGTTTCTTGCAGACACAAAGTGTAGATTCCAGCATTAACCAAGTATTAACATGACTATAACTACTCTACATTGTAGATAATGTTTCTGTCTTCTTGCAGACACAAAGTGTAGATTCCAGTATTAACCAAGTATTAACATGACTATAACTACTCTACATTGTAGATAATGTTTCTTGCAGACACAAAGTGTAGATTCCAGTATTAACCAAGTATTAACATGACTATAACTGCTCTACATTGTAGATAATGTTTCTTGCAGACACAAAGTGTAGATTCCAGTATTAACCAAGTATTAACATGACTATAACTACTCTACATTGTAGATAATGTTTCTTGCAGACACAAAGTGTAGATTCCAGTATTAACCAAGTATTAACATGACTATAACTGCTCTACATTGTAGATAATGTTTCTTGCAGACACAAAGTGTAGATTCCAGTATCAACCAAGTATTAACATGACTATAACTGCTCTACATTGTAGATAATGTTTCTTGCAGACACAAAGTGTAGATTCCAGTATTAACCAAGTATTAACATGACTATAACTGCTCTACATTGTAGATAATGTTTCTTGCAGACACAAAGTGTAGATTCCAGTATTAACCAAGTATTAACATGACTATAACTACTCTACATTGTAGATAATGTTTCTTGCAGACACAAAGTGTAGATTCCAGTATTAACCAAGTATTAACATGACTATAACTACTCTACATTGTAGATAATGTTTCTGTCTTCTTGCAGACACAAAGTGTAGATTCCAGTATTAACCAAGTATTAACATGACTATAACTACTCTACATTGTAGATAATGTTTCTGTCTTCTTGCAGACACAAAGTGTAGATTCCAGTATTAACCAAGTATTAACATGACTATAACTACTCTACATTGTAGATAATGTTTCTGTCTTCTTGCAGACACAAAGTGTAGATTCCAGTATTAACCAAGTATTAACATGACTATAACTACTCTACATTGTAGATAATGTTTCTTGCAGACACAAAGTGTAGATTCCAGTATTAACCAAGTATTAACATGACTATAACTGCTCTACATTGTAGATAATGTTTCTGTCTTCTTGCAGACACAAAGTGTAGATTCCAGTATTAACCAAGTATTAACATGACTATAACTACTCTACATTGTAGATAATGTTTCTTGCAGACACAAAGTGTAGATTCCAGTATTAACCAAGTATTAACATGACTATAACTACTCTACATTGTAGATAATGTTTCTTGCAGACACAAAGTGTAGATTCCAGTATTAACCAAGTATTAACATGACTATAACTGCTCTACATTGTAGATAATGTTTCTGTCTTCTTGCAGACACAAAGTGTAGATTCCAGTATTAACCAAGTATTAACATGACTATAACTACTCTACATTGTAGATAATGTTTCTGTCTTCTTGCAGACACAAAGTGTAGATTCCAGCATTAACCAAGTATTAACATGACTATAACTGCTCTACATTGTAGATAATGTTTCTGTCTTCTTGCAGACACAAAGTGTAGATTCCAGTATTAACCAAGTATTAACATGACTATAACTACTCTACATTGTAGATAATGTTTCTTGCAGACACAAAGTGTAGATTCCAGTATTAACCAAGTATTAACATGACTATAACTACTCTACATTGTAGATAATGTTTCTTGCAGACACAAAGTGTAGATTCCTGTATTAACCAAGTATTAACATGACTATAACTACTCTACATTGTAGATAATGTTTCTGTCTTCTTGCAGACACAAAGTGTAGATTCCAGCATTAACCAAGTATTAACATGACTATAACTACTCTACATTGTAGATAATGTTTCTGTCTTCTTGCAGACACAAAGTGTAGATTCCAGTATTAACCAAGTATTAACATGACTATAACTGCTCTACATTGTAGATAATGTTTCTGTCTTCTTGCAGACACAAAGTGTAGATTCCAGCATTAACCAAGTATTAACATGACTATAACTGCTCTACATTGTAGATAATGTTTCTTGCAGACACAAAGTGTAGATTCCAGTATTAACCAAGTATTAACATGACTATAACTACTCTACATTGTAGATAATGTTTCTTGCAGACACAAAGTGTAGATTCCAGTATTAACCAAGTATTAACATGACTATAACTACTCTACATTGTAGATAATGTTTCTTGCAGACACAAAGTGTAGATTCCAGCATTAACCAAGTATTAACATGACTATAACTACTCTACATTGTAGATAATGTTTCTTGCAGACACAAAGTGTAGATTCCAGTATTAACCAAGTATTAACATGACTATAACTGCTCTACATTGTAGATAATGTTTCTGTCTTCTTGCAGACACAAAGTGTAGATTCCAGTATTAACCAAGTATTAACATGACTATAACTACTCTACATTGTAGATAATGTTTCTTGCAGACACAAAGTGTAGATTCCAGTATTAACCAAGTATTAACATGACTATAACTACTCTACATTGTAGATAATGTTTCTTGCAGACACAAAGTGTAGATTCCAGTATCAACCAAGTATTAACATGACTATAACTACTCTACATTGTAGATAATGTTTCTTGCAGACACAAAGTGTAGATTCCAGTATTAACCAAGTATTAACATGACTATAACTGCTCTACATTGTAGATAATGTTTCTTGCAGACACAAAGTGTAGATTCCAGTATTAACCAAGTATTAACATGACTATAACTACTCTACATTGTAGATAATGTTTCTTGCAGACACAAAGTGTAGATTCCAGTATTAACCAAGTATTAACATGACTATAACTACTCTACATTGTAGATAATGTTTCTTGCAGACACAAAGTGTAGATTCCAGTATTAACCAAGTATTAACATGACTATAACTGCTCTACATTGTAGATAATGTTTCTTGCAGACACAAAGTGTAGATTCCAGTATTAACCAAGTATTAACATGACTATAACTGCTCTACATTGTAGATAATGTTTCTTGCAGACACAAAGTGTAGATTCCAGTATTAACCAAGTATTAACATGACTATAACTACTCTACATTGTAGATAATGTTTCTTGCAGACACAAAGTGTAGATTCCAGCATTAACCAAGTATTAACATGACTATAACTGCTCTACATTGTAGATAATGTTTCTGTCTTCTTGCAGACACAAAGTGTAGATTCCAGTATTAACCAAGTATTAACATGACTATAACTACTACTCTACATTGTAGATAATGTTTCTGTCTTCTTGCAGACACAAAGTGTAGATTCCAGTATTAACCAAGTATTAACATGACTATAACTGCTCTACATTGTAGATAATGTTTCTTGCAGACACAAAGTGTAGATTCCAGTATTAACCAAGTATTAACATGACTATAACTACTCTACATTGTAGATAATGTTTCTTGCAGACACAAAGTGTAGATTCCAGTATTAACCAAGTATTAACATGACTATAACTACTCTACATTGTAGATAATGTTTCTTGCAGACACAAAGTGTAGATTCCAGTATTAACCAAGTATTAACATGACTATAACTACTCTACATTGTAGATAATGTTTCTTGCAGACACAAAGTGTAGATTCCAGCATTAACCAAGTATTAACATGACTATAACTACTCTACATTGTAGATAATGTTTCTTGCAGACACAAAGTGTAGATTCCAGTATTAACCAAGTATTAACATGACTATAACTGCTCTACATTGTAGATAATGTTTCTGTCTTCTTGCAGACACAAAGTGTAGATTCCAGTATTAACCAAGTATTAACATGACTATAACTACTCTACATTGTAGATAATGTTTCTTGCAGACACAAAGTGTAGATTCCAGTATTAACCAAGTATTAACATGACTATAACTACTCTACATTGTAGATAATGTTTCTGTCTTCTTGCAGACACAAAGTGTAGATTCCAGTATTAACCAAGTATTAACATGACTATAACTACTCTACATTGTAGATAATGTTTCTTGCAGACACAAAGTGTAGATTCCAGTATTAACCAAGTATTAACATGACTATAACTACTCTACATTGTAGATAATGTTTCTTGCAGACACAAAGTGTAGATTCCAGTATTAACCAAGTATTAACATGACTATAACTACTCTACATTGTAGATAATGTTTCTTGCAGACACAAAGTGTAGATTCCAGTATTAACCAAGTATTAACATGACTAGAACTACTCTACATTGTAGATAATGTTTCTTGCAGACACAAAGTGTAGATTCCAGTATTAACCAAGTATTAACATGACTATAACTACTCTACATTGTAGATAATGTTTCTTGCAGACACAAAGTGTAGATTCCAGTATTAACCAAGTATTAACATGACTATAACTGCTCTACATTGTAGATAATGCTTCTTGCAGACACAAAGTGTAGATTCCAGTATTAACCAAGTATTAACATGACTATAACTGCTCTACATTGTAGATAATGTTTCTTGCAGACACAAAGTGTAGATTCCAGCATTAACCAAGTATTAACATGACTATAACTACTCTACATTGTAGATAATGTTTCTTGCAGACACAAAGTGTAGATTCCAGTATTAACCAAGTATTAACATGACTATAACTACTCTACATTGTAGATAATGTTTCTTGCAGACACAAAGTGTAGATTCCAGTATTAACCAAGTATTAACATGACTATAACTACTCTACATTGTAGATAATGTTTCTTTTGCAGACACAAAGTGTAGATTCCAGTATTAACCAAGTATTAACATGACTATAACTACTCTACATTGTAGATAATGTTTCTTGCAGACACAAAGTGTAGATTCCAGTATTAACCAAGTATTAACATGACTATAACTACTCTACATTGTAGATAATGTTTCTTGCAGACACAAAGTGTAGATTCCAGTATTAACCAAGTATTAACATGACTATAACTACTCTACATTGTAGATAATGTTTCTGTCTTCTTGCAGACACAAAGTGTAGATTCCAGTATTAACCAAGTATTAACATGACTATAACTGCTCTACATTGTAGATAATGTTTCTGTCTTCTTGTAGACACAAAGTGTAGATTCCAGTATTAACCAAGTATTAACATGACTATAACTACTCTACATTGTAGATAATGTTTCTGTCTTCTTGTAGACACAAAGTGTAGATTCCAGTATTAACCAAGTATTAACATGACTATAACTACTCTACATTGTAGATAATGTTTCTTGCAGACACAAAGTGTAGATTCCAGTATTAACCAAGTATTAACATGACTATAACTACTCTACATTGTAGATAATGTTTCTTGCAGACACAAAGTGTAGATTCCAGTATTAACCAAGTATTAACATGACTATAACTACTCTACATTGTAGATAATGTTTCTTGCAGACACAAAGTGTAGATTCCAGCATTAACCAAGTATTAACATGACTATAACTACTCTACATTGTAGATAATGTTTCTTGCAGACACAAAGTGTAGATTCCAGTATTAACCAAGTATTAACATGACTATAACTGCTCTACATTGTAGATAATGTTTCTTGCAGACACAAAGTGTAGATTCCAGCATTAACCAAGTATTAACATGACTATAACTACTCTACATTGTAGATAATGTTTCTTGCAGACACAAAGTGTAGATTCCAGCATTAACCAAGTATTAACATGACTATAACTGCTCTACATTGTAGATAATGCTTCTTGCAGACACAAAGTGTAGATTCCAGTATTAACCAAGTATTAACATGACTATAACTGCTCTACATTGTAGATAATGTTTCTTGCAGACACAAAGTGTAGATTCCAGCATTAACCAAGTATTAACATGACTATAACTACTCTACATTGTAGATAATGTTTCTTGCAGACACAAAGTGTAGATTCCAGTATTAACCAAGTATTAACATGACTATAACTACTCTACATTGTAGATAATGTTTCTTGCAGACACAAAGTGTAGATTCCAGCATTAACCAAGTATTAACATGACTATAACTACTCTACATTGTAGATAATGTTTCTTGCAGACACAAAGTGTAGATTCCAGTATTAACCAAGTATTAACATGACTATAACTGCTCTACATTGTAGATAATGTTTCTTGCAGACACAAAGTGTAGATTCCAGCATTAACCAAGTATTAACATGACTATAACTGCTCTACATTGTAGATAATGTTTCTTGCAGACACAAAGTGTAGATTCCAGTATTAACCAAGTATTAACATGACTATAACTACTCTACATTGTAGATAATGTTTCTTGCAGACACAAAGTGTAGATTCCAGTATTAACCAAGTATTAACATGACTATAACTACTCTACATTGTAGATAATGTTTCTGTCTTCTTGCAGACACAAAGTGTAGATTCCAGTATTAACCAAGTATTAACATGACTATAACTACTCTACATTGTAGATAATGTTTCTTGCAGACACAAAGTGTAGATTCCAGTATTAACCAAGTATTAACATGACTATAACTACTCTACATTGTAGATAATGTTTCTGTCTTCTTGCAGACACAAAGTGTAGATTCCAGTATTAACCAAGTATTAACATGACTATAACTGCTCTACATTGTAGATAATGTTTCTTGCAGACACAAAGTGTAGATTCCAGTATTAACCAAGTATTAACATGACTATAACTGCTCTACATTGTAGATAATGTTTCTTGCAGACACAAAGTGTAGATTCCAGTATTAACCAAGTATTAACATGACTATAACTACTCTACATTGTAGATAATGTTTCTGTCTTCTTGCAGACACAAAGTGTAGATTCCAGTATTAACCAAGTATTAACATGACTATAACTACTCTACATTGTAGATAATGTTTCTTGCAGACACAAAGTGTAGATTCCAGTATTAACCAAGTATTAACATGACTATAACTACTCTACATTGTAGATAATGTTTCTGTCTTCTTGCAGACACAAAGTGTAGATTCCAGCATTAACCAAGTATTAACATGACTATAACTACTCTACATTGTAGATAATGTTTCTTGCAGACACAAAGTGTAGATTCCAGTATTAACCAAGTATTAACATGACTATAACTGCTCTACATTGTAGATAATGTTTCTTGCAGACACAAAGTGTAGATTCCAGCATTAACCAAGTATTAACATGACTATAACTACTCTACATTGTAGATAATGTTTCTGTCTTCTTGCAGACACAAAGTGTAGATTCCAGTATTAACCAAGTATTAACATGACTATAACTGCTCTACATTGTAGATAATGTTTCTTGCAGACACAAAGTGTAGATTCCAGTATTAACCAAGTATTAACATGACTATAACTGCTCTACATTGTAGATAATGTTTCTTGCAGACACAAAGTGTAGATTCCAGTATTAACCAAGTATTAACATGACTATAACTGCTCTACATTGTAGATAATGTTTCTTGCAGACACAAAGTGTAGATTCCAGTATCAACCAAGTATTAACATGACTATAACTGCTCTACATTGTAGATAATGTTTCTTGCAGACACAAAGTGTAGATTCCAGTATTAACCAAGTATTAACATGACTATAACTGCTCTACATTGTAGATAATGTTTCTTGCAGACACAAAGTGTAGATTCCAGTATTAACCAAGTATTAACATGACTATAACTACTCTACATTGTAGATAATGTTTCTTGCAGACACAAAGTGTAGATTCCAGTATTAACCAAGTATTAACATGACTATAACTACTCTACATTGTAGATAATGTTTCTTGCAGACACAAAGTGTAGATTCCAGCATTAACCAAGTATTAACATGACTATAACTGCTCTACATTGTAGATAATGTTTCTGTCTTCTTGCAGACACAAAGTGTAGATTCCAGTATTAACCAAGTATTAACATGACTATAACTGCTCTACATTGTAGATAATGTTTCTTGCAGACACAAAGTGTAGATTCCAGTATTAACCAAGTATTAACATGACTATAACTACTCTACATTGTAGATAATGTTTCTGTCTTCTTGCAGACACAAAGTGTAGATTCCAGTATTAACCAAGTATTAACATGACTATAACTACTCTACATTGTAGATAATGTTTCTGTCTTCTTGCAGACACAAAGTGTAGATTCCAGTATTAACCAAGTATTAACATGACTATAACTACTCTACATTGTAGATAATGTTTCTTGCAGACACAAAGTGTAGATTCCAGTATTAACCAAGTATTAACATGACTATAACTACTCTACATTGTAGATAATGTTTCTTGCAGACACAAAGTGTAGATTCCAGTATTAACCAAGTATTAACATGACTATAACTGCTCTACATTGTAGATAATGTTTCTGTCTTCTTGCAGACACAAAGTGTAGATTCCAGTATTAACCAAGTATTAACATGACTATAACTACTCTACATTGTAGATAATGTTTCTTGCAGACACAAAGTGTAGATTCCAGCATTAACCAAGTATTAACATGACTATAACTGCTCTACATTGTAGATAATGTTTCTTGCAGACACAAAGTGTAGATTCCAGTATTAACCAAGTATTAACATGACTATAACTGCTCTACATTGTAGATAATGTTTCTTGCAGACACAAAGTGTAGATTCCAGTATTAACCAAGTATTAACATGACTATAACTACTCTACATTGTAGATAATGTTTCTTGCAGACACAAAGTGTAGATTCCAGCATTAACCAAGTATTAACATGACTATAACTACTCTACATTGTAGATAATGTTTCTTGCAGACACAAAGTGTAGATTCCAGTATTAACCAAGTATTAACATGACTATAACTACTCTACATTGTAGATAATGTTTCTTGCAGACACAAAGTGTAGATTCCAGCATTAACCAAGTATTAACATGACTATAACTACTCTACATTGTAGATAATGCTTCTTGCAGACACAAAGTGTAGATTCCAGTATTAACCAAGTATTAACATGACTATAACTACTCTACATTGTAGATAATGTTTCTTGCAGACACAAAGTGTAGATTCCAGTATCAACCAAGTATTAACATGACTATAACTGCTCTACATTGTAGATAATGTTTCTTGCAGACACAAAGTGTAGATTCCAGTATTAACCAAGTATTAACATGACTATAACTACTCTACATTGTAGATAATGTTTCTTGCAGACACAAAGTGTAGATTCCAGTATTAACCAAGTATTAACATGACTATAACTACTCTACATTGTAGATAATGTTTCTTGCAGACACAAAGTGTAGATTCCAGCATTAACCAAGTATTAACATGACTATAACTGCTCTACATTGTAGATAATGTTTCTTGCAGACACAAAGTGTAGATTCCAGTATTAACCAAGTATTAACATGACTATAACTACTCTACATTGTAGATAATGTTTCTGTCTTCTTGCAGACACAAAGTGTAGATTCCAGTATTAACCAAGTATTAACATGACTATAACTGCTCTACATTGTAGATAATGTTTCTTGCAGACACAAAGTGTAGATTCCAGTATCAACCAAGTATTAACATGACTATAACTGCTCTACATTGTAGATAATGTTTCTTGCAGACACAAAGTGTAGATTCCAGTATTAACCAAGTATTAACATGACTATAACTGCTCTACATTGTAGATAATGTTTCTTGCAGACACAAAGTGTAGATTCCAGTATTAACCAAGTATTAACATGACTATAACTACTCTACATTGTAGATAATGTTTCTTGCAGACACAAAGTGTAGATTCCAGTATTAACCAAGTATTAACATGACTATAACTACTCTACATTGTAGATAATGTTTCTTGCAGACACAAAGTGTAGATTCCAGCATTAACCAAGTATTAACATGACTATAACTGCTCTACATTGTAGATAATGTTTCTGTCTTCTTGCAGACACAAAGTGTAGATTCCAGTATTAACCAAGTATTAACATGACTATAACTGCTCTACATTGTAGATAATGTTTCTTGCAGACACAAAGTGTAGATTCCAGTATTAACCAAGTATTAACATGACTATAACTACTCTACATTGTAGATAATGTTTCTGTCTTCTTGCAGACACAAAGTGTAGATTCCAGTATTAACCAAGTATTAACATGACTATAACTACTCTACATTGTAGATAATGTTTCTTGCAGACACAAAGTGTAGATTCCAGTATTAACCAAGTATTAACATGACTATAACTACTCTACATTGTAGATAATGTTTCTTGCAGACACAAAGTGTAGATTCCAGTATTAACCAAGTATTAACATGACTATAACTGCTCTACATTGTAGATAATGTTTCTGTCTTCTTGCAGACACAAAGTGTAGATTCCAGTATTAACCAAGTATTAACATGACTATAACTACTCTACATTGTAGATAATGTTTCTTGCAGACACAAAGTGTAGATTCCAGCATTAACCAAGTATTAACATGACTATAACTGCTCTACATTGTAGATAATGTTTCTTGCAGACACAAAGTGTAGATTCCAGTATTAACCAAGTATTAACATGACTATAACTGCTCTACATTGTAGATAATGTTTCTTGCAGACACAAAGTGTAGATTCCAGTATTAACCAAGTATTAACATGACTATAACTACTCTACATTGTAGATAATGTTTCTTGCAGACACAAAGTGTAGATTCCAGCATTAACCAAGTATTAACATGACTATAACTACTCTACATTGTAGATAATGTTTCTTGCAGACACAAAGTGTAGATTCCAGTATTAACCAAGTATTAACATGACTATAACTACTCTACATTGTAGATAATGTTTCTTGCAGACACAAAGTGTAGATTCCAGCATTAACCAAGTATTAACATGACTATAACTACTCTACATTGTAGATAATGTTTCTGTCTTCTTGCAGACACAAAGTGTAGATTCCAGTATTAACCAAGTATTAACATGACTATAACTGCTCTACATTGTAGATAATGTTTCTGTCTTCTTGCAGACACAAAGTGTAGATTCCAGTATTAACCAAGTATTAACATGACTATAACTACTCTACATTGTAGATAATGTTTCTTGCAGACACAAAGTGTAGATTCCAGTATTAACCAAGTATTAACATGACTATAACTGCTCTACATTGTAGATAATGTTTCTTGCAGACACAAAGTGTAGATTCCAGTATTAACCAAGTATTAACATGACTATAACTACTCTACATTGTAGATAATGTTTCTTGCAGACACAAAGTGTAGATTCCAGTATTAACCAAGTATTAACATGACTATAACTACTCTACATTGTAGATAATGTTTCTGTCTTCTTGCAGACACAAAGTGTAGATTCCAGTATTAACCAAGTATTAACATGACTATAACTACTCTACATTGTAGATAATGTTTCTTGCAGACACAAAGTGTAGATTCCAGTATTAACCAAGTATTAACATGACTATAACTGCTCTACATTGTAGATAATGTTTCTGTCTTCTTGCAGACACAAAGTGTAGATTCCAGTATTAACCAAGTATTAACATGACTATAACTGCTCTACATTGTAGATAATGTTTCTTGCAGACACAAAGTGTAGATTCCAGTATTAACCAAGTATTAACATGACTATAACTACTCTACATTGTAGATAATGTTTCTGTCTTCTTGCAGACACAAAGTGTAGATTCCAGTATTAACCAAGTATTAACATGACTATAACTACTCTACATTGTAGATAATGTTTCTTGCAGACACAAAGTGTAGATTCCAGTATTAACCAAGTATTAACATGACTATAACTGCTCTACATTGTAGATAATGTTTCTGTCTTCTTGCAGACACAAAGTGTAGATTCCAGTATTAACCAAGTATTAACATGACTATAACTGCTCTACATTGTAGATAATGTTTCTTGCAGACACAAAGTGTAGATTCCAGTATTAACCAAGTATTAACATGACTATAACTACTCTACATTGTAGATAATGTTTCTGTCTTCTTGCAGACACAAAGTGTAGATTCCAGTATTAACCAAGTATTAACATGACTATAACTACTCTACATTGTAGATAATGTTTCTTGCAGACACAAAGTGTAGATTCCAGTATTAACCAAGTATTAACATGACTATAACTACTCTACATTGTAGATAATGTTTCTGTCTTCTTGCAGACACAAAGTGTAGATTCCAGTATTAACCAAGTATTAACATGACTATAACTGCTCTACATTGTAGATAATATTTCTTGCAGACACAAAGTGTAGATTCCAGTATTAACCAAGTATTAACATGACTATAACTGCTCTACATTGTAGATAATGTTTCTTGCAGACACAAAGTGTAGATTCCAGTATTAACCAAGTATTAACATGACTATAACTGCTCTACATTGTAGATAATGTTTCTTGCAGACACAAAGTGTAGATTCCAGTATTAACCAAGTATTAACATGACTATAACTACTCTACATTGTAGATAATGTTTCTTGCAGACACAAAGTGTAGATTCCAGTATTAACCAAGTATTAACATGACTATAACTGCTCTACATTGTAGATAATGTTTCTTGCAGACACAAAGTGTAGATTCCAGTATTAACCAAGTATTAACATGACTATAACTACTCTACATTGTAGATAATGTTTCTTGCAGACACAAAGTGTAGATTCCAGTATTAACCAAGTATTAACATGACTATAACTACTCTACATTGTAGATAATGTTTCTTGCAGACACAAAGTGTAGATTCCAGTATTAACCAAGTATTAACATGACTATAACTACTCTACATTGTAGATAATGTTTCTGTCTTCTTGCAGACACAAAGTGTAGATTCCAGTATTAACCAAGTATTAACATGACTATAACTGCTCTACATTGTAGATAATGTTTCTTGCAGACACAAAGTGTAGATTCCAGTATTAACCAAGTATTAACATGACTATAACTGCTCTACATTGTAGATAATGTTTCTTGCAGACACAAAGTGTAGATTCCAGTATTAACCAAGTATTAACATGACTATAACTACTCTACATTGTAGATAATGTTTCTTGCAGACACAAAGTGTAGATTCCAGTATTAACCAAGTATTAACATGACTATAACTACTCTACATTGTAGATAATGTTTCTGTCTTCTTGCAGACACAAAGTGTAGATTCCAGCATTAACCAAGTATTAACATGACTATAACTGCTCTACATTGTAGATAATGTTTCTGTCTTCTTGCAGACACAAAGTGTAGATTCCAGTATTAACCAAGTATTAACATGACTATAACTGCTCTACATTGTAGATAATGTTTCTGTCTTCTTGCAGACACAAAGTGTAGATTCCAGTATTAACCAAGTATTAACATGACTATAACTGCTCTACATTGTAGATAATGTTTCTGTCTTCTTGCAGACACAAAGTGTAGATTCCTGCCTGACAGTTCTAGTCAAAAAGAGACAAGACATTTCTAAAGCACCTCGACGGCAATGTAGTTTAAATGCTGGACCAAGAGGAGATCCTGACATTCTGGGCAAGGTCTGTCAACAATGATGACAAGTTAAAAGTTTGTAAAGTAATTTGTTGCATTTCGTCATGCATAAATAAAGAACCTGTGACCTCCAAGTGACAAATTACTTTATAAGTTAAAAGTTGTTAATAATAATAATAAAACTTTATTTACACACAGTGTCTACATCATTAAAAAAATGCTCTTCCTGAGAGCCGTGTTGTACTGTACTTAGACTGTTTGGACTATTTACTGCCTAAATGACATGTTACTGATAAAGAACTATGATAAGTATAGAAATGGAAACTTATGAGGAATATACAGAACAAATGTTCAGAAAAAATCAGACGCCTCGAGCGGTAGCTCAGTGGGTAGAGCACCTGTCATGAAATCGGGGTGTCATGGGTTCGAATCCCGCTCGAGGCGTCCGATTTTTTCCTAACATTTGTTCTGTATATTCCTCATAAGTTTCCATTTCTATAAATGACATGTATATCATTTATTAAATAGTCAGTAAAACCCCACATTATGGCCACGCTGTTAAATATCTTGTTATTTTGGCTCAAACAATGGCTCCATCAACATTATCTTTACAATGTGGTCAGGTTATGTCTGCCTGTTGGTGTCCAAGGGCTGCTATAGTGCTGCTGCTGATTATGTCTGCCTGTTGGTGTCCAAGGGCTGCTATAGTGCTGCTGCTGATTATGTCTGCCTGTTGGTGTCCAAGGGCTGCTGTAGTGCTGCTGCTGATTATGTCTGCCTGTTATTACAACTAGGTGGCTCATCTTGCACAAGTAAAAGATGATGATGTAGCTCGTGTGTTGTCATGGCACATGGCTAGTGATATGGACTGTGTAGTTACGCTCACCACAAGCAAGGCCAAAGAGGTGTATAATGAATCTAATGGTCAACAACAAGTCCTCCCTCTTGACTCCATATATAAACAGCGACTACCAGAATGGAACAGGTCAAAAATCATTCAAACTAACTTATTATTATTTCATGGCACTTGACTAATACCTAAGTCGAGCTTTTAAGTCTGGATTTTTACCTCAAAATCGGAGGGTCGGTAAGCACCACATCCTCATCTACTTTGTTGCACTGCTACTCTAGTTTGCCTCATTTTAACACATTAATATTTTGTTTTGTTCATTTCTCATTCATTCGTTTATTCATTCATTCATTTGGTGTGTTTTCAGGCCGCTCCCTCACATTAGAAATGGAACTCGTAATTTTCAAGCAGCTGGTAACCCTATATATGCACGCGACAAGTTAATATTCCCTGGTGAGATGGACAACTGTAAAATAGGTATGTGACACAACCATTTGTTTGCTAGTGACTAAAGCAAACACTTCCAATATTAGGGGTGTCGATTGGTCCCTGCAAAAAGTCAGTCTCACAAAAAGTCGGTCAAATTTCGCCGGTCTCGAAGTCTCATTGTTTTGCAAAAAGCCGTCTTAGAGTCACAAATTTTGAAGACAAAGGAAATCGGTGAAAAAGCGTCTCCGGGTCGCAAAAATATGCCTTGTCTGGAATGTTTGGAATGCTGCTTGGTGATACCATCATTTTAGATGACTTGGATTGTAGTTTACTTTATTTGTTGTTGTCATTAGTGTTTGGAATGCTGCTTGGTGATACCATCATTTTAGACGACTTGGATTGTGCTAATAAATACAGACATGAGGTAAGACTTGAGCTGTTTGGTCCATTCACAGGACACACCCAGGGATTCTGTGGAAGGGGCTATGTTGCAAAATGGATCCTATTTGTGGAGATCCACTGAAAATTGGTGTTCATGTGAGTTGAGTTTGTAGACCATTCTCTCCCTTGCTTCCAGGGTTTGTCTCTGGGCACTTCAGTTTTACTCCTTCCATCAAAAATGAATTAGCCAGATGAGATTTGCATAGTAAGAAGCGTGTCAGAGAGTCTCCACTCTAGCAGTACATTCACTTGGCAGTAATTTATATATTTATTCTGTATTCAATTTACTGTGAAATTATTACAGTTTTTGATCTTTTTAAGAACTTTATTCCCACATAGATATTCGTACATTTATATATATTTTTTTTCTGACCTACAGGTTGTAAAGCAGACTCACTGTCCCACCATTTTAACACGAACAGGAGACAGAATTCGCAGCAATGGTGAGTGATGACACTAGCCAGTCTTCTGCATGCAATCTGTTTGTTTGGATGCACATGCAAAATGTTGGGTGAAAAAACATGCAGCAGGGATCACATAAAGTTTGTTATATTTTTAGTTAGGATACATTTTAAATTTTAATATTTTACGCCAGATAGATTTTAAATAAGGGGGGAGGGGCTGGGGAAATTAGGTGGGGCTTTGGGTTTGGGTATGGGTGTAGATTTTTAGGTAGATAGGTGTCCTCAATTAGTTTACACTTGTGTAAGCTAGGTAATTTGACACGTTAATAAAGGTTATTATTATTATTATTATTATTATTATACTTACTGCCACCTCCTTGATGTGCTTGAACATGTACATCGACATTACGACACCTAATCCTAAGCTCATCAGGGCTTAATATCTCATACAGTGTTTTAATGTATATAGTAAATTTATCACTTTGAGTTTATGTCTCCCCGATTAGTCTAGGCACTTGTGCCAAACTAGAAGCTTGAGACTATTAGTAGTTATTATTAGTATTAGTATTAGTATTAGTATTACTATTATTACTATTATTATTATATTATTATTATTACTATTATTATTATTATTACTATTATTATTAATACTACTATTATTATTACTACTATTATTATATTATTGTTACTATTATTATTATTATTATTATTATTACTATTATTATTATTATTACTATTATTACTATTATTATTACTATTATTATTACTATTATTATTATTATTATATCATCAACTGGTGATGAGTTTAACACTTGCTAGCCCCAGTAACAAGGATTAATACAAATGTGAGTTAAATTGTATGTTTAACTAGTACTAATCTTAATTTACAGGCAAGTTTGGTGGATTACAAAACAGAGCTCCGTTACTAGAGAGGATGCGAGGGGCAGTGTTTTCTGCACCAGTGTCTGCAAACTACAGTACACTCTCCACACAAATAGGTAACACAAGTGAATGAATCAATTCTTTGCCTTTGTTTCAGTACTAAGTGATAATGTTGTTATTCTTACAGAACAATTGCAGGCCTATAAACAAGTACAGCTCAAGCACCAACAGGCCAAGTCTGATCTTGAGGTAGGTTTGATGTGTTAACTAAAGGTGCGGCGGACACACGGTGCAACATTTCGTGCAACATTCCCTGCAACATGAATTGTTGCAGCGTGTGTCCACCTCTGCAACATGTTGCGCGCAATGTTGCAGAAGTAGAATAGAATCCTACTACCGCAACATTGCGAGCAACAAATTACATCATATTAGCGCACGCTAGTCAATTGCGAGTATGAATCAGTTTCATGGGTGGACACACGCTGCAACAAAATTGCCAGCAATATTGCGCGCAATGTTGCACCGTGTGTCCGCACCTTAAAGTTTTCAAGAACTGAGGTGGATAACTAGTGCCTTACAAATAGTACCGAGTTCAGTAGTACCAAAGATCTTTAGGGCTTTGTATACTCCTTGTCTAGATCACCATGATTTCAATCTAAAACTGGGGGATTTTCTAAAAAATTTAGGTTCAACTACAGCAAGGCCAAACAGCAGAAATGAAAATAAAACACCGAGAATGCCACGATGCCGAGACCCAACTACGCATGATTGAAGAACGTCTTGGCATGACTCCAACACAGTACGACATGCCTGCCAGCCCAGCAACAATGTTGCACACAGAGCTAAGTACTCCCCTCAGTAGAAGTACCATTGCTCTTAGACGAATACAAGGTACACCAAGTACTCCCATTGTAAATGGCTCAGCAAGCCATAGCAGAACTAGGAGACCTTCTCCATTGAACTCTGAAGACCCTAAAGGCAGCAAGAGACCCAGGCGGGTGTGAACAAACTTTCACAAATATGTCTAAGGACAGACAACCTGAGAACACTACACAATCTGGATGACTTCACCAAGCGAACTCAGCATTGAAACTGTCTGGCCAAAGATTGCACACGATCAGGGGATGGATGGATAATTTTTGTCGACCATGAAGCAACATTAGCTGATTGGCTAATGACGGCAATATAAGTGTGTTGCACTGTAACATTTTCTGATCTGATCCACCTTAATCTGCATTCGACTTGTTTATTGCTAAATCCATTCTTACATCAAAAAGTATTTGTAACGCAGCATTTTTAATGATTATAGGGACTGTAATATTGACATTTTATAATTATTGACATTCTTTGTAAGTTGTTTAATTACTGATGCTATTCGTGATCATTAAATTGGATATTTATATGAAGCATATTGCAGTGACTTGACTGTTTAGTACACATTAAAAGAATGATTTTGACCGTGCTGATCATCTCAGCTGGGTTTGATGTGCCATGCCACAAACTCACACACATGCTTTAATCCATATAATACTTGCCACACACTACGAGCTATGTACATTTTTATTTTTGATTTCATTACAAACACTTTTTCATCAGTACAAGTATAGGATATTATATTGTGTTCAGAGTAAATATATTTCACTATAGAATGAAACATTTATTGTGATGTGGATTAGTCAACACCAGAATGATTTGTGTCATATCTTTGTAATAGAGTGATGGCACTTAACCCATGAAACAGAATATTATTAACCATGTAGATATTACTAGACACTTGTTCCATTGTTTTCTTTTGTTTTGACTATTAGTCACTAACTATTAGATTTTGTTTCACGGGTTAAGTGCCATCTCTCTAAAATATGTTTGCTCTAAACAGGCCGATTTACATGGTACAACTTTTGCCTACAACCATTGCATACAACTAGCTTACAACATGACTTAGGAGTCGTAAGTGTATGGTCTGGTTGATATAGACGACAAGTCGTGTTGTAAACATGGCGTGAGCAAGTTGTATGCGATGGTTGTAGGCAAAAGTTGTACCGTGTAAATCGGCCTTAAAACATCATTATTTTTGTCTTGTGTGAACACAGCTTTAGTCCAACTGTTGTTAGTGCTAGTCCCATTCCCTTGCTGTCAGTTTACCTAGCGAGGGGATTGGGACCAACACTGGCTGCAAGTTCCTTGGGAGACTAATATGCTAAGTATAAATAAAAATGGTTTTATCTGGGATAATGTACGGTAAGTAGAATGAGTTAGGTTACATTTATTTATCTTTTCCTATTCCATATTTCTCTTTCATTCTTGCAAGGTCTTGTTTCTTCTTTTCTTTATCCAATTTTTGGAAGGCCTGTGCAAAA